>JANHGB010043375.1:0-21066 GCA_026283785.1 Coracopsis vasa | reverse complement strand
ATAGGTAAGACTCAACATGAAATTATCCATTGACCAATAGCCCTTTTCTGCTATAGATTTCATTGCTACCTAGCCACGCAGGGGAAAAACAGCTCTATTGCCCTAACTTGGAGAGCTGGCATGAGCTCAGCACTCTGTGGCAGCATTGCAGCACTCCCAAACCCCAGGCATTCTCAACTAGATCATTTGAATTGCACCAAATGCTGTTTTTGCCTTGTATGCCCAGAAGCATCAGTACCGCTTAGAGCTGGTTGATGAGGTTGCAACATCTTGCAACTTCCATACTACGGTATGTCTTTATTATACATTCCTCCTACATAGTAGTCTCATCCTTCCAATTCCAGTGGCACATGCTATTGGCATTCTCTCAGAGACTTAGCATTTTTGACATATTTTTCAAAGATTATTTTATCACCAAGTATTCATCGGCAATAAACTGAGTTAGTTTGCTTTCCATTAGAGTAAGGGTCCTCCTATTTGTTCCAAATATCTGTATCACCTGCTAGGTACATACAGCTAGTTATAAATTTTCAGTTGGCTCTGATGGTTAAAAAGAATACCATTTAAATATGACCAGAGCCTGAAGAAGCACAAACCCGTGAGTCCTCCCACATGTATTAGTCTGGAAATTTGAAAGCTAATGATCAATATTTAAGTAATCCATGTTAGCAATAACTTCCCTTGCAGATATTATGAATATGACCATCCAGCTAGGAAAGCAAGGTACGTGATGAAGGGAAAACATTAGAATTTACCACATTTAGCCCAAATTCACTGTGGGATGGAGAAGCAAAATAGCAGGATAAAAGTAACCTGTGATCTAGCAGAAGAGAGGAGTTAAAATCATTCCTTCATAATAAAGGACATGGAACTGTTGGAACAAGTCCAGAGGAGGGCCATGAGGATGATCAGGGGACTGGAGCACCTCCTGTATGAGGACAGGCTGAGAAAGTTGGGGTTGTTCAGCCTGGAGAAGAGAAGGCTGCGTGGAGACCTCATAGCAGCCTTGCAGTATCTGAAGAGGGCCTATAAGGATGCTGGGAAGGAACTCTTCATTAGGGACTGTAGTGGTAGGACAAGGGATAATGGGTTAAAACTTAAACAGGGCAAGTTTAGGTTAGATATAAGGAACACGTTCTTTACTGTGAGAGTGGTGAGGGACTGGAATGGGTGGCCCAAGGAAGTTGTGAATGCTTCATCCCTGGTGGTGTTCAAGGCCAGGTTGGATGGAGCCTTGGATAACATGGTTTAGTGCGACGTGTCCCTGTCCATGGGTTGAAACTTGATGATCTTAAGATCCCTTCCAACCCTAACTATTCTATGATTCTATGATAATCCAAACCAGTAACAAACATGTCTTTCAAATCACCCTTAACCTTTCTGTGGTATGCCTCATAAAAGTTCCAGAATACTTTCCTGCACAATGCAGGACTCCTCAAGTTTCCACATCAGATATCTGCCCAGCATTTAAAGGTTGTTCACCAGCTTTCACCAGCTGCCAGAAATTCCAGATTCCCTCACATAAATATCTTAAAAGGGGAAAGAAGAGAGAGGGAGGAAGAGAGAGGGAGGAAGAGAGAGGGAGGAAGAGAGAGGGAGGAAGAGAGAGGGAGGAAGAGAGAGGGATTATGGAATTTCCTTCAAATCTAGTTAAACAAAAAGCCCCATTAATAACTGCTTGATGCCATGACAAATTCCACTCTCAGGCACAGAATTCAGGTTTGGCTGGCTACACTGTAAACAGGCTGTTGGCTTTGGCTCAT
Source organism: Coracopsis vasa (assembly GCA_026283785.1). Lineage (NCBI taxonomy): Eukaryota > Metazoa > Chordata > Aves > Psittaciformes > Psittacidae > Coracopsis > Coracopsis vasa. The sequence goes on along the minus strand of JANHGB010043375.1, from coordinate 19,303 downwards.
GAAATCACTTCTTTCTCTTTGAGAAAATAGAAGCTAAAATTGCTAAGCAAGGTAATTTCCAACTGCGATGATTAAAGATGTGTTCTAGGATATAACAATGAAAATGGAGACTCAAAATATGCTAACAACACATGTTAAACAGCCTCAGGTAACTGAGGCTTGCACTCATTTCTCAGTGGAGAAATACACAATGAAAATTGGGAAAGATTTTGTAAACAAAACAATTACCAACAGTACACTTCTTGTTTTCTTATGATAATAATATTTTGAGTCCCCAAAGTGCTGGTCTGACAGCAGAAGTCATTATGAAACTGAGAAAGAAATAAAAGTTGACTACCAACAGACACGTCAAGGGCCTGTCAATAGGGAAAGTGAGCTGAAAATCTTGTATGGTACACCTAGTACTTACGTAGCGAGGTACCAACAAGAATAAAATGAAGGCTACCAAGTTAGAGGACACGAGATGTGGAAGGACTGGCAATACAAAGGCTGGCTGCATCATCATTTCATCCAGTGGATACTGTGTCACCGTAAATTACCTCCATGTACATACTGTTCATTTTTTTAATCAGTAACATTCCAAAAAGTCTATACATACTGTTTGTCAGTCTTAATACTGTCATTCAAAATACAGGTAAATAAAAAAAATGCCTTATGAGAAACAACAGTCAGTTATCTCAGGATCTGGCTCTTCATTTCTGGTCCAAAACCTAATCTGCATTCTTCACAACAATTTAAGATCACTTGTCATGCCGTACCTCTCATGGATGGGCCTTTCACTTGACAACTTCCAACCTTCCTGAAACAGCCTACTACATACATACATACACACACACACACACACACACACACACACTCAAAAGTCCTTTCTTCCAGTTCTCTTTTGGGCCTTACACACTTCCCCCTATCCCTGGAGGAGTCTTATTTCAGTCTTTTTTATCAGGCCCCATTTTCCAGACATCAAAGTATTTGATTACTCTTCTCCCACTCTCCAGCTCAGCTATATTTGCTTGAGGCATTTGCCTTAACTAGATGCAACACTTCAACCAAGGACTTACCCATAGGTAAAAAAATGATTGGTCTGTATGTTTTACAGCCTATACTCTTATTTTTATCTCTTCTGATATAACAATGTCAGGAATTCAGAAGAATTACCACCTAATTACTTGTTCCCTACCCTGTATTTGTGTATTTCATGATTTCTGCTACATGCAGAACTTCAAACTGTACCAATTCATCTCCTAAGATTTTTCTCAATTTTCTCAAAATAATTTTGTGCCTTTAAACTTGTGTCCCATTAATACACATCCCCTCCAAGTTTCGGGGGCATTTTTAGTGAATCAATTTCGTAAGCACACTATCTATTCTATCATCAAGGTCATTAACGAAAAGATTGCAGCGAAGCAGAAGAAGTACAGACCCAACAGACCATGGTGGATCCACATTCAATAAAACCATTTCATTCTGACAGACAATCATTAATAACCATCCACTGGGCACAGTCATCCAATGAATCTTGCTCCTACTCAACAAAACTCTCTTTCAGGCCACATTTCTTCACTTGTTTGTAAGATTACTGCATGAAACAGTGCCAAAAAACTCACCAACATCAAAATATTGACATTCACACTTTTCTTGTCAATTCACAGGCCTTACTGTCATATTAGAGAAGAAAATTAAACTGGCATGACTATTTACTCTCCTGAATTTGTGGTGGTTGTGACTCACGTTCTTCTTGTCTCCCAAAGGCTTAGTGCAAGAGTTTATTCAAAATGTGGAAGATGAGAGGAATGGTCTTCTTTTCCCCACCTTTCATTTTTAAGTATCAAGCATCTCAAATAGCAGCTAGCGGTACTGAGATGTCTTCCGTCACTTGTTTGGGGTTTTTCTTTAACATGTCAAAGTATTAATTTCATCAGGCCCAGACTAATAAATAAGCTACCCAAGTACTAAGTGTGCAAAAGTTTGCTTCTGATTTGCCATCCATCTTCTATGTCCTCTGTGGTTTTTAATCTCCTTCCTGTGCTAAGTGCTGCTCACTTATACTCTTCCTCTGCTAATGTTTTGAGGGTATATTCATAGTACTTACTTCAAGTACATCCTACAAAATTGTGCTGCCTCTCAAAAACACTACATTAGAGCACCATGGATATATTGGCAGCTAGAAAACACACTGTGGTGAGGGCAGCTCCACAGGCAGCAGTACTCCAGTGCTGCCTCCAGTCTGTGCAGCCCTCAGAAAGGTCAAGACAAGGCCCCAGGATGAGGAAGGGGTACTTCTAAACAGGGTTTAATGGTCTCTAGTTCAATGGAAATATGTAGGAAAACTACAGGAAGACAGTAACACAAACAGAAACAGAGCTCTCCAATCCCGACTTGCAATCTCACCAGCAAGGGAAGACGATTTAGCAGATCTTTTGCAGCATATTAGCATCACTTCTGTGTCAATTACGAAATCTGTTCTGTATTCCTAGCTAGGCAGATAGAGATGGGTTAGATGGGGAAGAGGGATGGGGGAGGTAGGACACGTACTTTGGTCACATACTCATGCACGTATACAGGACAAGGGATTGCAGACAAACAGGATTAAGCCTGACAGAGATGATTCTGCAGATACTGTGGCTCTCACAGAGTATTTGCTCTAATAGCACAAAATCAGCACCCTTCCGTACATTCCTACTCTGTTGCATCATGACATTTAGAAATGTTAGTTACTTGCTGTCACTGCCCAAAATTAAACTACATAAGAATAGACTCTTATTATAGTACATGTTTATGTGGCAGTTTAAGATGTAAATGTTTGATTTTATTATTTTAAAATAGCAACAAAGAACAGGAAGAAAAAAGTTTAAAGGCATCAGTAGCTGTAATGCAGCTCTGCTGATTTTTTTCCAGATAAAAAAATACCTAAGTTTTCGTAAGTGTATTGGAGGGTATTCACTATGCATCCAAATTGTTTATTTCCTTTTCATAAGAATTATACAATGGTTACATAAAACTGAAAACCGTTCATTATCTTCTTCATACAGTAAGCATACTTAGAGCCTTCTAGCCTTTCCCTGCATTGAAAAATTTCATCTTGCCATAAATACCTGAGACCAAAAGAAGTAGGATACTGCAATACAACTATAAATTAATAAAAGTCCATAGTTAAGATACAAAAGTATCTTTAAAATTAGTTAGATCCCCAAATATTGTCCAAAATTCATCTGACACATTATATAATTTAATGCCATTACTTTATAAACAGCACAGCAAAATCTAACAGGCTTAACATTAGAAGAAAAAGAGTGAAAATACTGCTTCCGTAGATTAAGATGGTAATTTAATACTAAGCTTTTGGGAAGTATCCAACTTTATCTAGTTTATAGTAGCACTACCCATGTTTTTGAAGAGGGGGAGGGGGTGAAAGTACCATTCCAGATATCAGCCATACCCGGCTCTGTTCTCCATGGAAGGAGGAGGCTAAAACACTGATTTATCATGACTTAACAAGATACTGACTATCAGCTGAACTGCATCAACTGACTAATGCTCTTTTAGTCCAATTACCTTGAGAACCAAAACATGTTAGTATAAGCCACAAGTGAATTAACTATATATACTCAAGAGAAATCTCAGACAATATATTAACAGAAGAAAATTTACATTGCAACTGCTCAGTCACTAATTTACAGCTTTCAACATTTTTCCTGATGAGGCAAAGAAATTTACAAGGACAAATACTAGGCTTCAACTGATGGGATTTGGTAGTGGGTTTTGGAGTTTTTTGTGGGGTTTTTGTGTGTGTGTTTGGCTGGTTGGTTTGTTTGTTTGTTTTGTGTGGGTTTTTGTTTGCTTGCTTTTTGCTATCAGCACATTTTAAAAAAAGATTAATTTTGGAAACTAGTAAGAATGTTACAAATATAACTATGAATTTTCTTGATCCTCTTAGCCATACTGAACACTAATACTAATCACTATTGGATAGCATTTTACTGGTCAATTTGAAGTATATTTTGAAAGAGACATCAACAATAACTGTGTTTAATTTTCTTTTATATGAAGTAGATTAATTACTACAGTTCCTACAGCATAATCATTTAAACTTGGTGCTCAAGAATTTCATGTGTTTAGGAAAACATGGTAAGATGCACGTCACCCTGCAGACAGGATTTGCACTGCTGCATCATATGTCACAGCTGTTTCCATCCATACAAAAAAGTACATTGATGCAGACTCCTACTATTACCTTTAAACTTGGAAAGAAGAGCTCTCTTATCTAGTTTGCTATCTGCTACATGATTAGCTTCTACAATGCATTTGCAACCACACTGGAATTCAATCCAAACACATATTTAGTTTAAAAATTCTCTAAAAATTTGAATGCTTAGTATAGTCTGTATTCACAATGCTTGTTTATGTATAGTTTTAGATGCAAGCTCAGTTGCATCCTGTCTATGTGGTCAGGATCCATAAGAAGACATTATCACTGCTGATTAATCTAGGTTCAGAGAAAGACTGAATTATGGTGAGCTTCTGAATAATATATAATTTCTGTCTTTTGTATTGATATGCCCACAAGTTACATTAGTAAAATCATTTGCTAACTCATAAGAATTCTTTGTAATGTAGTTTCATTATGTTTCTTTGCATATCCTCCAAGAACTTCCTCCCCCAGCAGAAGTTAACAGATTTTAGAACTATTTCTGTACAAAGACAGACAGCGCAAGATCTGGTTCCTCTTCTCACTGAACTGGGGATGTGACAGAACTGGAACTGCCAGAACACCCAATTCTATTCCCACTTCTACACTAACATCCTCCAACAAGCCAAGCCTCTGTGCCCATCCATTCTGGCTACTGACGATACCATGTCAAAGTAAAGTCATTGAAATATCTGTACTGAAAGACTCAAAACAGAATTCTGGCTTGAAAAAAAAAAAGCTGAAAAACATACTGAGAACTACATTCACCTGGATTAATTTGAAATTTCAAACGTTAAAAGGAATACTGCCTGGTTCCGTAGCAAAGAAAAGAAATAAATCCTCAGCCCCTTGCTTATCAGAGGAAGCCTTGTTTCTGGACATCCATCACAACAAGCAAGGCAGTGGTGCCATATAAAGCAGCTGATCCTGATTCCAATATATTTAAACTTAGGTAACAGCTATGTACAATTTGACGGGGAAGGCTAGAATGGAGGTTGAAGTAATAAATATCCAGTGGAAGCTAATGGTGTAGGGTCCTAGTTCTCGCTCCTCTAAAATTTTAAGTGCTGTCATCTTTTTCATAGTATCAACCCACCAATGGTTACTATTGGAATGGCCAAGCTAAATCTAAAGACATCACTGAAGCAAAAAAGTTGTGGATATTCCTTTCTTAAGGATCTACCAATAAACTGAGGCCACCAGCCTGCTCTGCTTTATATTTATGTTCTGATAGGTCAACAACTTTGCAACTTAAAAATTGGCTACTTTGAAATGTCAAAAAAATGTAATATGCAAACTCAGTATTAAAGCTCACAAACGTTTCAGATGAAAGCAGCAGACTCGAGTTCTGTGTTTTCCTTTGTATTTTTCTTCTGCAAACTGCAAAGGATCTGAAAGAGCGGAGTACTCCTTTTTGAAAATGCATTTTAATACTTTGCCTAGCAATTCTACCTGATTATCTTTTCTACTAAGCAGAGTTATATTTCTGATCAAAACATAACTAATATGCAGTCAAGTAGCATATAAAACATATAATGTCATAACACAAAGCTTCCAATACTGGCATCCTGGCTGCATCCAGAAATCTGAAGGTACTGGTAAACATATTTTCCTGTTACTTCATTCAATGGGAATAAAAGACTAACAAGATTTAAACAGTATAAGAAAACAAGACTGATTCCAGCTGTAAGTGTCTGTACTTCCAGTCCTGGGCTGCCTTAAGCAGCAACAGCCACGGAAGACACAGAAATTCTTTCCTGGGAGAAACTTCTTTCTGCAAGAGACGTTATTCTTGTTGTGGAAGGAGGAGAACAGACATCATTAAAAAGACAAGAAATGCTGCTCTACATTATCCTAGTCTAAATTCCACATAATTTCTGCAATACCACTACACATTGGTAAAATCCTAGTGCAACAGAGGAAAAGTTTTCCTAATGACTAAAGAACCTCCAAAGCAATTTTACCTTGAAAGTACACAAAGATGCCAGTATTTCATCCAGGAAAATAGGCTTCTTTATTAAAATGTCAAACGGATTTTTGGCAATGATATAGTTTTTTTACTCCAACTTCCAATTTTCAAAACCATTACTTCAAAGATCTCAATCTGCCAACAGGGCAAGAAGATAAACAAGTTGTGACATTAAGTCCAAGTAAGCTTAGAGGAAGGCATGGGATTTGGCATTGCATTTCCCAAGGAATATGCAGATGACAGGCAAACACATACACATGCTTCCCCCTCTGCACCCAAATTCAGAATTCAAGACTTTTAAGTGAAAGCTATTGAGGCAGAAGAATCTAATTTCCCCTCTTTAAAGACATTTGGATAATTAGAGCCTGCAAGAACACTTGAAGGAACTGTTAAATAATTAGACTTTGCAGGTGTGTCATTTATTTTGTAAAGCTCAGACAGGAGGGGAAAAAAAATTAAAAAAATACACATACACCTGTTTGACCATTGGCTTTCCCAAGAAGTTACAATTATCCATGTTTCTAAAGCCAGAATTCAAGTGGTAGCTTTGTCTAGACTGCTACATGTAGTACTCCATTAGTATTACTACACTTTTACAAGATCAATAATAAAATCCTCCATGAAAGCTGACTGAAAAAACACAAAAGATGGTGTTCTAGAAGTGCATGGACTGAAGTAGGTAAATCCTCTGCAGAGCAATGGGAAGTCCTACATACCAGCTACTGTTGCAAACATAATTTTTGTTCAAGGATTACATTATGCTACTATTTCTTTTCCTTCTGGGAAGGTAAACTACTTGTGAGATGAAGCATGAAGGGCAGCATTATTAAAGACAGAACTACTAACCAGGAGCCTTCATACTATCCAGAGCCAGGGCACCTGTGGATGATTACGTAATGGCTGTTATCAAAAGGGACCAAGGGTTTATCACTCTCCTGAAGATGAAGGGGTTTTTTAAAACCTCTCTGCAGGAGCCCAGAGTCGGACTTCACCAGTCCTTAACAGAGTCAAAAACCTCATCACTGATTCTCATTAATGTGATAATATTAGCAGTCAACAGATATTCCTTTGGTAAGCAGCTACTCATTGATACTCATAAAAAAGGGGGGAATGGAAACCCTTCGTTTCCTTTGACACCACTTTCCTCCGTATTCAGCAGTTGTTGGGGCTCTTGTTTTATTAAGAACAGAGTGTTGGCAGAATTAAAGCTGCATGACTACATACCTAAATCATGAGAATGGGCAGAAGAAGGAAAATTCAAACATTAATTTATGAGCTAAAATTCTATTTACTGCCGACAGTCATTGTGGGGGAGGTCAGTTATAAGATCATTGTTGGGGAAGGTGAGGGCAAACTATTTCTTGAACTGCTTTTCAGTTGTTACCAGCTGTGTGCAGTCCAAACCAAGCAGCTGGATCTTATTTCAGCGATCACACTAGAAAGCTCTGCCAGCATGTATCTCATATCAAAGTAACTCAGCAAACTGGAGTGGCCACGCAGAACACCGCTGCACAGCACCTGTGGTTCTGCTGTGGCAGTCAGGCTGTGAGCCTGAAGCTCTCCTTAAATATACATAAATGAAGATCAACTATTGGAATAAAACTGAAATGTAAAATGGATATTTAAAACAAAATACACCTCAGTTAAGTCTAGGACCAGTTTCATCAAAAAATATTACTACTAGGTAGAGAAGTAAAATTTCTTCCTCCCCAATCTAACTTTCAGCAGCTATAACCTCTTCATAAAACTATCATGATTATGCTAGAGATGCATAAATTATGATAGTTTCTATAATTTTTCTTTTCTTATGACATAACTCTGAAGACAAAAGGATTTTTTTTTTAATACAGTCTCAAAAAAAAATCATCTGAAGAGATTTTTTTCTTTTTTTTAAATCTAAATGTATCTTTTTTCTCAAAGAGTGAAAGGTAATTGACAGTGCTATTCTTTTAAAAGTACTTATACAATTCGTTGTGCCTAACAGAAAGACTGTGCTGGCTCCCTTGCTCTAATTTTTCTTGTTTACATTATACGTAAGTTATGCTATATCCTACCAACAAACAGCTAGAATTTGTTCTGAATATGTAATATATGTCAGAACCCTCTATTTCTTGTACCAAAACCAGTGTCTTAGTCAAGTTCCTCCATAATTTATTAAAATTTAGAACGTAGAATATAATAGTTTGTTTAAGTCCTCATAGGAAAATGGCTTGATCTATACTAAATCTCCACGTAAATATTCTTCAAAGCAAGAGTTAATCTGTCCACAGCCTCAGCCACTAACCAGGACAGTTGGACAGCAATTTCTCCGCACTCCTTCTCTTCCTGAGCTGTTACTCCTAATTCTTCAGTCTCATGTGATTCGTTCTGAAGGAATTTACTGAGCAGTTCAAATGATCAGCTAATGCACAACAAGGAATGTTGAAGAAGAGTGTGATCAACAAGTAAATTAGAATCACAGAATAACTGAGGTTAGAAAAGACCCCAGAGGAGGCCTCTAGTCTAACTTCATGCTCAAAGCATGACCAAGAGGTCAGATCAGGTTGCTCAGGGCTTTATCCAGCTGGGTATTAAAATCCTCTACGGATGGAAACTATACAGCCTCTTATTCAAATGCATGACTGTCCTAATGGGAATGGGGAGGGGGAAGGGAAAGAAGGGGGAAAGTCTTCCTTACAACTAGTCAAAAAATTTCTTGGTTTATGTCCATAAATTCCCAGCATACTTCACATGCTTTCTCATGAAAGTTCCTACCACTTGTTTTTGATCGATTTTCACAATCCAAATGAGGAGATTAGTATGACTGGACAAATTAAGACATTATTATGGCCTACATAAAACAGAGATCTGTTAGCACTCCCGTATCAGCTCAATAGGCCAGCATCACACAGAAGCAGTGAAAATTTAGTATGCAGAAAAAAAGGAATTGCCACTGAAAATTTTCAGAGTCCACCTAAAGAACAGCATTTCTACTGTTCTATTGAAGTAATTTTGGAAATTTGAGTGCTATTAATACTGAAGGCTGTTAGCAATTACAGACCAGATGAGGATTCTAATTCATTCATGTATTTGGATAACAATATGGCCCCAGCATTTCACATTCATGTAATTACTCAAATGAATTCCAGACAAGCTGTAATAAGAAGAAGGAGGGAAGCCTGGGAACAACCTGGAATATTGTTGCACTTTATTGATACCATCAAAATAAAATGGGAGGGTAGAGATATAAGAACAGAAGTACTACAGCTACCATTACCATTTTCAGTTCTGCCAGAGACTGCTAAATTTTAAGTAAAACAATACTAAAACAGGTTAGTATTTAATATTTCAAGCTGTGAAAATCTAAAATAAATAAAAAAAATGTTTTAAAATATTAGGATTAATTAAAAATCTTGGTTTAGGCTTTAGATACTTGTTCAAACGATTTGACTTTTTTTTTTTTACTATGCACACATGAGAAAATATCTCAAAGGTTAAAATTACGGATGACATATCAATCCTATCTCCTGTACAAACAGTACATACACTCCTTATCAGAGGAAAAAAGCAATATAATTTTGTAATTGATACTTGAAGTAATGTTTTTCACAGAATTAAGCAATTCAGTTAGGCATGACACTGCAACAGTCATATATTTTCCACATTTTCTCTCCCAAAACCTCACATATTCCTTTGCAGATCTTGCTAGTACCACTGCTTCTGCCTAAAAACATTCCTGGAGCTACAGAGTCAGAAAAAGCAACTTCAACTTAAAAATGTCACTCTAACTGTAAGCCCGAGAAGCCCTCTGTTCTGGTACAGATGACAAGACTCTACCATCTTCTGTCTGTGAACACCACTGGTTCCCTCCACAGCAAGAACTGAATACAGTGGTAATATCCAGGTACCTTTCCAGGCTGCAGCTGCAATCCAGATAAACAGGTGGAGGAGAACCCATCACAAGCAAAAAACAAACAAAGAAAAACACAATACAGAAGTGGTAAATAGCTTAATCTATGTGTTAATTATACAGTTAAATATGACTGCTATAATTAACAACAGTAAATAGACTGAATGAGGAAATACATTACTATATTAATTAAACTACCTTTCTACCATTGCCAAAAAGGAAGAGCCCTTTAAGAAACTACATTTGCACAACAGAAGGTATTTCATCTCCGAAGATGGCTATTTCCATATTGAACCTACAGTCTTAACTAGCTATCCAAAAGGAGAAGATAATGTAAATACCCTTTGCTAACAGGAAAGTTATAATCCTCTCCCAAAACAATGCATTTTAAGAGAAATGACTAAAACAGTGTTTTAAAAAGATTCTGTGAAAATTTATGGAATTTGTCTAGCTTTGAGACTTAAAACAAATTAGGAGCACCTTTAAACCAGCACTTTCAATGAAAATTCTTGTTCATCCTGCAGCACTGCCAAGCTCACACTGCAGCATTCTTTCCTGGTTCTCTTTAAGAAAAAGAAATAAATCTATATTTAAGATCTATCAAGCATCCATTATCAAAGGATCTTAAAGCTTTTGCTGACAACGCCTTTTTAACGTACTTCTAAATGTTTACATAACTCCTCAGATATTACCCATTACAATGTAAGTACTGCATAGATCTGTTGTTCATAACAATGTCCATAATAGATATCACAGACAATGCTGCAGTTTACTAATCACAAATTTTATGAAGCTTTGCTGTCTATTTGTGAGCACGCCTCAGGTACAGTTGTAAAAGTTTTAGGGAACAGGCAGTGCATATAAGCAACACATCTTTTTTTTTTTTTTTTCCCCCACCCCTCCATTTCCCTTACCATGACCTATTTTTTTGAATAACATGCAGACCTAGTAAGGACATTAACCTGTTTCCATGTCACAGTACAGCCCATGTAGTGATGTGCTGCGATGCATTAGCTGTCATTTATTGATCCATTTCTAAGTTCATTCTACTGGGACTACCAGCTGGAGGATCAGAAAGTCTCTTGCTATCCTCTGCTGTGTGACAGAATTTACTGATTAACTATTTCCCACGGTACATTCATTTTAACATTTTGTGGAAATACTTACAGAAGATTCCTCCTCTTCAAACAGTCTCCCACGTCTGAATCACTCTTACATATTTTTAGTCCATTCATTATTTTAAAAAATCAAAATGTAATAAATCATGTTTTTATTTTAAAAAGATATGAATTACGTGCACCAAACATTATCTACTACAAATACCTATTTACATTTTAGCAAGTATTAGAAATGAACAAGCTTTCAGGTCTTAACTCAAGACTGTAAAATGCCAAAACAAGTTTCTTGCACATAAGGAAAAAGAAACTTAAAAAAAAAAATAAAATCTATTTTCCCCTTGATTCCCGACAGGCTTTTCTCATGCAAACTGTTCACATACACAGACACACACACACACACAAACAAACAGTGTACAGTGTATTTACACTTCTGTATAAATTCTGTTGAGCCAAACATAAAAGACACTAATACGTGATCAGTATTTATTACAGGTCATTCTACCTGCTTCTGCCTTTAGCATTATTAACCTCTGAACCAGCAATTACTTACTACTTATTTGCAATGTATATTCTCATAAAAACCTACCTTTGTGCCAAGAAGTGTTTATACAATTTTGTAAGCTTGACTAGATTTTCAAAATAAATGTCTACAATAAACCCACATTCACTGTTCCGATTTAAACAGGACGGGAAAAACAGCTGAGCTTTAACTGTCTGAATTTTCAGAGCTGTAAAATATGACAGGGAAAAGCGATTCCAAAAGCCAGGCGTCTAGCTTTCAAATTCAAGGACTGTAAGCTTGACCAAATCCATGCATCAAATCAATTATGGCTATTGCAAAATAATTAAGCGAAAGATCGGTAGGGTTCATGTCCTGTCACAATTCAATGAAATCTTATATGCAACATAAATTGGCATCTTTTCAGGCTTTGGGAGATGTTTGAAAGAAGAAAACATTCACAATTCATATTTCTGAGTTTTAAAGACCTGTTTTCTCCAATTCTCAAAAAACCCCCAAGGATTTGGACATCTCACTTTGGATGACAGAACCCCTGGGAAATGAGTACGGTGCAATCGAAGGAGTGGGAAAAATTATTACAAAACAGATAATGGATCACATCCTATATACCAGAAACGCTGTGCAAAAAAGGAAGATACAGCTCTAAGTGGGATGCTCTAACTGGAAAAGGGGGAGAAAAGGAGAAAACAAATGGGACTGAGAATATACCAGACATAAATCTCACATGATCATAAGCTTCCATTCATTATTAAGTAGGCAGCAAGTTATTTTTATTGCCCACAGAAGCATCTGACCAAAATCACTTTTCTTCCAACACCTTTTGAATCAGTTGGCCGATTTCCAACATTTTGAAATAAAACCCCAGAGCTGTCAAAAATAATTATGTTCCTATAAACTACAGAAAAATCTATAGTCAGGTAGAGGAAAAAGACCCAATTTAAGTGAGGGGAAAATTCACCTCTTATGTATTTGATTTGTCAGCAGGTCAGTCAGAACAGACTATCCATAGCACGGTGTATTGTTATGGAGGAAAATGGGACTAAGGATTGGAAGAGAAGAGATAGGAAATATAAAAACAATCCACATACATACAAATGTAAATTTGATTATTTCTGCAGCTCACAGAAACTATGACTTGCAGACAGTAACTTGTTTTAACAGCCTTGCTAACAGAGAATAATTTGGACAAGTATTTACATTTCTTGACCCCCTCCTTTTAAGTAGGTTGCCTAGAAACATTACACCTCAGAATGAATGGGGAAACGGATTATGCGCTCGTATCTGTGTATTTCAGATATTTTGTTGAATCTATTTTGTGAAATCCTTGGAAATAATTTTCCATTATGCTTTTCACAGCATTGAGCACAATGAAGATACTCAATGAAGAACAAAGTAGACATGCAATAACAAGAATATATTCTAGAAAGGCTTCCATAGATAAATACAAACCTGGATACAACCTGCAGAAGTGTTGGTGGGATGAGTCAACTCCTAATGATATTTCATTTAAGTTTGTTTTCTTAGCAGCAGCCTGAGGTTAGTAATAAGTCCCAGTATGCTAACTTACAGCTGTGGATTCATTTTCCTGTTAAAGGTAGCAATAGGTTCTTCGTTAATGGTTTTAAGATAATGCTGGGGTTTGCCATATGGTTGGATTTGTGTGAGGGTTTCTCATGAAAAGCCAGAGAGTGTAAGAAATTGTTGCTATACTTAACTTCAGTGTCCTCACATGCAGGATTGTCCTCACAGCAGACAACTGGAATGGACACTGTTCTAGTATTTACAAGTTCAAATGATGCTTAATATTTACTGCATGTATTGTTTAAGAGGACTACAGGGACTTTAAACAAGACAACATATAGACATAGCAGAGGATTGGTAATGCAACGCTGAGCTTTTCATCTCTAGGTCATTGGTTCAAATCTAAACTGGTCAGTAACAAAGGCAAGCTATTTGACAGCTTCGGCCTTTGCAAACTGATTTGTCAGGCTCAGTCAAGTTCCCACTAAACTCAAAATTCACCATTACAACTTGCATTCCTGAAAACAATTTCATCCCAACAAAGTAACAAAAAAATTGAACAGAGACAAAAGTAATCTCTTCCTCCTCCAGCCCCATCTCCAGACCAGGACATAGGGAGAGTGCCAGAGGAACAGTGAAAATTACACCACCAGTGGTACAGCACATCATTCTGTGGATAAAGATTACTTCTGCCTCCCAGGTACCCAGTTATAGTTACCTGTGTATCAGGACAAATCTTTCAGGTTTTTATTACTAAAGAAGAAAGAAGAGACACCAATACGCATATTTTAAAACTTAAATTTCACAGTGCTGCTTAATGATTTGTTTGGATATCTTGTTCAAAGACGCATTTCATAAGGCCAAAGGTTTTGAAGAAAATGGTCACAGTGCTTTATAAGAGTAATAACAAATGTAATATCCATTTTGTTATGAGGTATTTGCAGCCAAAAATGTTGCTGCTACAAGCGGCGTTTAATCATTTCCTGCAGATGAGTTGAACTCAGAAATATATTTATATATATACAGAATATATTTACAAGTTACTATGAATGATACTAGAGAAGTTATGTTCTTTCCTATAAATATGTTAGACATACATACAGGTATGTATGTACAGGTTAGTCGTAACAGCACATAACTTTCCACATGCTTTCAGAATTTGAACAAAAATGGTTTTAAGCCTCAAAACCATAAGTATAGCCTCTTCCTCTGTCTCTTAATAGTTCGGCAACAATCACAGCAAACACTCTGCAAGTACCATAATTCTCCATTTTACCAAGTGATAACAGCTACAGAAGTGAATACAGACACCGAGTTTTAATACAGCACCTTTAAGATCACCTTTACTTCACGTATTTAGGGCACTACACAATAAAATCTAATGGAAGTTTTACGCTCTATGAACAGAAAACATTACTTCTAACAAGACTACAACAGAATACATACAGCTCTTAGATCTTGGAAAATGTATTCAAAATAACAAGTAAGAGCCTCCTGCCTTCCTTGCAGGTTCCTTGGGTTTTACTAAGATGTTGACAACATACTGAAATTTTTTCCTTCCTTTCCAAACAACTCGAGAAACGGAACACTTACTGCAACTTTAGGAAAGCCAGAACAGGTTATCTTCCCATGACTGCACGCAATTTCAGCAAGCTGAATGATTGAGCTGGCATGGAGTCTATTGCTATAAAATCAGAGGAGCATAGCCAAGTGATACCCTAGTTTGGCCAAACACTAGTCCTGTGTTCCATACACAATAGCTGATGGGATCCACCCAAACCTTTCAACTTTCTCAGGTCACAGAACAGGAAACTCCACGCATCAAGTAACATAACAGAGAGAAAACAAGAAATAAACTGCATGCTAAATTTGAATATCAAGAGACATGATAAGAGACCTATATATTATGTCACTTGCCTTAGAAAGTGTCCAGGCTGCAGCTAGGACATGGTTCCTCCTAACAGTCTCATACTAGGATGCAAGCTTAAGGAAGGGTTGCTGCCTACACATGAAGTTATAATCTTAAAGACTAAAGACTGCCTATTACCTGACTTGCAGCGAACAAGAACAAAACAATAGAGATCCATGTAAGACAATCAGAACTCCTTGACAGTCAGTAACAAGACTTATTGCTGCTCCTCTTATCAACACTTGATGTGCCATCAAACACTGCATATCTGCACTAGGGAGTGACTTTCAGTGACAGAAATGCACAATAACTTTGGAACAGTGACTGCAGCCATTATTGACAGAAAAGAAATAAATGAAAAGGCAAAGTTTAGACAAAGGCAAGGAGTATTTCAGAGAACAAATTAAAATAAAATGTTTGAATAAATGTGGGTGGACCATGTTAGGAAACTAAAGGATGTGTAAGGGATTTAAATTTCAGAAGGTTGCGTGAGAAAAACAAAAAGACTAATACATTTTACAGGTGCCAATAAGTACATTTATTATACAACTTACACTTTTATTGGTTTTGAATGGTAAGATAAGCAGATTTAAAAAGAGAACAGCTGTTACTTTCTATTAGTCTTTCATCCTGCTACCTCAGTTTCCTTTTTGTACTAGCTGCTGTATTTTGCACAGTTGTACCAAAAGTTATTCAGGACAGCCACAACTGTTCTTTGAATAGGTATGTTTACATAGCACTCAGACACTATTGAGGCCAAATTCTGATTAGCGTGGACAGAACCTACTGTAACTACAGTAATGTGACACCTAAGAGCTCTGCCACTGTTCTTTTATCTCTAGGTAACAAGGTTTTTGAAGCCTCACAAACTGAAAATAAACACACTTTCTCTTCTATGTACTCTCTATGAAAATTTGCATAAGGCTCAATGCCTAATAGCATCAGCAGGACTGGATAAAGAAGGATTTAAATTCCCTTTATCCTTTTTAATGAACTCGTGACTACAGTCTCAAAATAGACTGTTAACCAGAACAGACAGAAGAACTGACATAATTCTTACCTGCAGTGACTGAAAGAAATGAACTGAAATACTTTTACAGCTGTCACTAGCATAAAGAAAGGAATATTTCTAAATTCTCTTGGATAACTCTAAGTAACTTTGCCTGTTCTGGACAAATCAAGCATACCCCTACCCTTCACACCACCCCAAGAACACTGTGGCAAAAGGCTTTGTGGCTGGCATCACCCAGATGAGGGAAAAAAAAAAGAAAAGGAAAAGAAAAAAGGCTCCTATTTAATTCAGTCTGAATGATGTGCAGCATGCTTGATTAGATATACTCTGATTAGGTGCTGGCATAGAATTTAAAGAGTATCCTGCCTAGTGAAATGATCATTATTTCTATCACTTCCTAAATGAGAAGAGATTTCAAAAGCCTCATTCCAAATTTTTTTTTTTTTTTTTAGCCCATAATACATTTTTTGTAATTATTTTTAAAGCTGTCACGTTCAAGTTATGTATTACCTCACCAGTTTAGTTCTGAGCCCAGCAGCACTTTCCCTCCCTCTGGAAACAAACACAAGACTATCTATTTTGCTATTGTCACAACTGCTATCTTTTTCCAAAAGAGCTGTTCAATATTAAGTATATTGCAGCACAAAACCTTTCAGATGTAGATTTTCAAGTCTGAAGAGTGGCACAAGCTTAGAGAGGTTTGTCTTTGGTACATACTTCTTTCTTTCAAACTGCATGAGAAATTACAAAACTATTTTTCATCCCATTTCACATGTATTTTTTTTTCCACGAGTATAACACTCAGAATTTGCTCTGAAATCTGAAAAGCTCTTTGAATTCTTTTCACATACACAATCAGCCACTACAATACCCACAACCTCTCCCAGCTGAAAGACCAGAAACCATTATGTCTGCAACTTTTTGAAAGCAGGTGTATATTGTTATGGTTTCTATTTAGGGCTGTAATCCTCACAAATCCTCACTCATAATCCCCCTACTGAACAAACAGTTTCAAGCAAAATCAGATCCTGGAAAAGCAAACAGCTTCTGCACATGCTTTTGCCTACCCTGGACCAACATAGTAAATGTAATACTGTAACTGAGCAGTTTCTTCTAACCAACAGCTTTTATCTATACAAGTTTAACTTTTAATGGCAGTTGATCACATCTGAGCTATTAACGAACATAATGCAACGTCAGTGATATTAATTTCAAAGACCCTGCTGACAGAAACCCCTTTTTGCCTCCAGCGTCCTCTTTCTCGTAGCTACTACTACTTTCTTCGTCTGAGGTGACCAACTGCAGGCAGAGGGGGGCCTTCCCCCACAGTTACCTCGGCGGGCAGGCCCTAGGCTGAGCCCCACCACAGAAACCGCTGACCTCAGCCTGCCCCGCCACCTGCAGAGGCCAGGCCGTGCAGACTTACGGGGCTGCACTGCCCTACACAGGCGGGAGAGTCACTACTGAAACTCCGGGCACATGGCACAAGCAACCAGTTAACGGCTGGGTCTGGTTTATTGTTTTTTCCCCTGAGATGTCGGGACAGGAGGAAAGAAATCCCAAGCGTTTCCGAAAGCGATGGATCCTGGGCTCTCGCCGCGCCACGCAGGGAGCTGGCCGCTGCCAGCACCGCGATATAAACTGCGCCTCCAATCCCTCACCCAACCCACCGCGCCGCTGAGAGGAGCGACCCCTCCCGTCCCGCCGCCGGAGCCGCGACCCGCTGCCACCCAGCGCCGCAAAAGCCCGTACGGCGACAGTCAGTACAGCTCTAGACAGTCACAACAGGACCCAGAAGATGAGGAGAACCCCAACTCCTCGCCGGGGCGGCAGTGCCGCGAGTCCCTACCTGCCAGTGCCAGTTCATGCCGCAGCGCCAAACATCCCTTCCCCTGAGCCAGCCTCATCCCTCGCTGCTATAGCTACGGGGAGCCGCGGCAATCATCTCTCGCGAGATGAGCCATCTTCCCGCGAGAGCCTGCGGTAGCGGGTGCCTTTTCTCGCGAGAGAGCTGAAGAAGCATGGTCCGGGCCGGTGGAGATGGAACTAGTCTGTGTCTTTCTCCGCCATTTCTCGTTCCTTCAGCTCAGGGCAGCCCTCCACCGAGTCGGGGCGCTTCGGAGAGCAGGTGGCCTAACCCGATGTCGCGGCCAGAAGGGGCGAGAGGTCCCCGCTGTGTTTAACTCTCGTTGGGAGGTAGGCAGTAGAGCTGTTCCAGACCCTGCTGGAAGCCAGGAGGTAGCTAGCGATCATTTCAGGTGTGTATGGGGCTGACAGAGTCCCAATGAACCACCTTTCTGTGCGGAGATGACGGGAGCTCGGCGCTCTACGAGGCTCGTTTCTCCCTAAGAAGCAACCCACAGACTGAGCGCCTTAAGCCGATGCAGCAGAGCTTGTTCGATGGAGCTGCCTGGATAGAAATATCTTTTTTTTTTTTTTTTTGCCAGAAAAGAAATAGGTGAGCTTGCAGAGTGTGCATAATTGCACAATTGCAAAGTACGGGTTGTGATAGCTGTGAGATACGAATGAAGCTCAACATCTTCATGTCCAGCAAAAGTTCACTTGTAGTTCGTGTGGGAGCTGGGTTTTCTCACAGGTTAGAGCAGTATAACGTATGTTTAACATGATCTGTCCAAGTACTTCAGGTGTGAATAAGATCGTCTCAGGATCTGGGAAAATTTGAATAAGATCTTTTACAAATTTGCATTTTGTTTTTCAGAATCCTAGATAATGTGTAAAATATTAAGCTCACATTCCCTGAACTGCACCAGCTGCACAATTGCAGTGTGTGATTTTCCTGTCACTAGTGCAGAGCGCTGGTAATAACATTGTCTCTGGTGCAGTAGTATTTTTGGTGATACCCAAGAAACATTTCAAGCCTACTGAAGTAAATGGGTCCTTTCGTATGAATTGAGGATCAATGCATGTAAAGAGAGTATGACACTCTGTTTTCTCCTGTTTTATTTTCTTGTTGCAGAGCAGTTGCTCTTTGTTTTTGTAGGTTACTGCAGTTATCTCGGGGATTATTCCAGTACCGCACCCACAGCCAGTGGTCCGCGGACCACTTGAGCTTCTGTAGAGTATCTTTGTTGGCAAATGATTGGCTGAGGGAGATCTGTGCCTCCCTTTCAAAGGGAGATGAATAAAAGCAAGGCAAGGAGAGGCAGGGCGGGGCAAAG
>JANHGB010043374.1:39492-51980 GCA_026283785.1 Coracopsis vasa | reverse complement strand
ACATGTTCTACAAATGATAAGGGAGAGGAGTCAGGATCCCTGAAATGATTTCTTGAACTTAATGTGTTATGCTTTGAGGTTTTCCAGGTCATTGCCTGGTAGGGTGGAATTACAAAGAGAGATGCACCTCAGCGTTGTTTAGCTAACAGATGTCTGTGGCTACATCTGCATCTGGAAGGCACTGTGCTTACAAAAGCTGTTGAAGTTTTTGTCAAATGACACTATAAATCTGTGCCTAAGCTTTCTGAAGCTTTTCAGTGAGCATCGGTGCTTGTTATAACTAAATTCAGACTTTTGAGGAGTAATGCTAAGTGGTACCTCTACCTACTGTTGCTTTCTTGTGTGTACAGAGAGTTTCTGTGCTTTCCAAGGATGTAGGAATTCTTCACAGATAACTGAAGTTCTAATACCACCATATGAGGTAAACCTCATGTCACTTTGAACCTGAATTATGAGATAAATGGGAATACACATATGTTTGGAGTAAAAACCTGACCAATTACATCTATACAAGGATTTACTTTTGTTGATGCTTCCATATCGGTTCAAGGAGATCATGGGATTTTTTTTTTTCTTTGTCAGACTTAATTTTTTAAAACATACTTTGAATAACTAAGTCAGAAGAATGTCAGAATCTGGTGCAACTTTGAAATCTACCATTGTATAATGGTGTTCCGAAACCCCACATCTTCAAAATTATTTACATACTTCATTCAGCTGAAATCAAGGGTGAGTTAGCACCTAAATATTCCTGAGAATCTATGGCTATGAGGATGGTGAATTGGTTATTAGGAATATTTTGCATTTAAAAACTTCATACACACCTTTTGAAATAATTCTGTGGAAATAAGCACAAAGATTCGAATTTTCACTTTTTCCCCACATTTGTTCTATATTAGGTTATATGAGTCATGTAATAGGAGCAAGTAAATGATATAGAGTTCTTTTGGCAGGAAGACCCTGGTTTCCCATTAGCCTATGTACTCCCTCATGTTAACTCTTGCTTCCCCTTATCTTATGAAGCTCTAAAGCTATTCTATGATATTAATGACAGTGTCAGAGCTCCTCAGAATTAATGAGCATAAGAGACATTGCAACACAACTTCTTATGAATGGTGATAGCACGCTGAAAGGCAGCAGAAGATGGCGAGTGGAGGAATTTGAGGGTTTCTCAGCTCTGCTTCACCCCACTATGCTGCTGCTTTGCAAATAAATTGTACCAGCTCAATTTCTAAACTAGGGGAGTCTGATTTGCTATTGGGTATACACAGTGTTCGCTAACAGAAGCACTGTCAACATAGATGCTGAACAGTTCTGAGCGATGTGAGATAAAAGCATTATGAAAAACCAACATTTTAATTTTTACCATGAGGTTAAAAATGCCAGTGCAGTGATGACTTCATCAGCTTTACCTTGTGTAAATCATGTGGTACTTGTTTTTATCTCTGAAGGCCTATCTATCTTCCAAGCTATCTATTTGTGTCTTGTGTTTACCTCAATGTGGTGTTAAAATAGCTACTTGTGTGATAGCGGGGTAAAAGTGTCTAGCACAACTGGCGTTAAAACTGAAGTAGTGATCAAAGGTGAAGTTAGAATTCTCTCATTAGAAACAGATGCCTAGCATGATAATGCAACTATGGTTATCCACCATCCCAGCTGTCGCTAAAAGCTTTATTGTGGTTATTTTTTGTGGAGAATCTCAATTTGTAGCTCCTGCAGGGCACAAAACCATCACTCAGACTTCACTTACAGCCTGCTGTTCGGCACCAAGTGAGAGGTAAGTATGTACAACTGTAAATCTACCACCAGCCACATGTGATCCTTTATATCCTTGTGTCGTGTGCTAGTAAATAAGTCTTGGAGCTGCTGAGTGTTGCATTTTGTTTCATGTGGACAGACCTCTGTTTTCTTATAGCTCAGGCAAGATGCTGCTGTGCTGTCATATGGGAACTTTAATTTCTATCTTAATGTTGTGACTTGTGGGTAATGTATTTTCTTGCTCTGAATATCAGCATTGGGTTTCACAGAACCAGAGCAGGCACTGCAAGTGAAATTGTTTAAGCAGTGTATGTTTGGGGGAATTTTGGTGTTCTGTAGGTTGGGTGTGTTTGGGGACTTAGATATTGAAGAGTATATTTAATTATCTGGTATGTCTCTTTTACCCAAATTATATATTTGTGATGATAAGGTCAGTGAGCCTCAAAATCTAATATAATATATGATATTAAGTAGAACTAAAGTTTTAATAGTCAGTATTTCTCCACTGAATATTTGATATGAAGTCTTGACTTTTACAAGATGTGTTTATTAAAGAAAAAAAAGAAAAGAACAGTTTGTATTTGTCTGCAGCTTTTTGGACCTTGTACCAGGCAGAATACGTATAATTTAAGGTAGCTTTAAAGATGTATGTTACACTACCATATTAAATCTTATGAAAATATACTTGGGTATTTGAGATATTGTCTGTAATGTGTGCCTTATTAGTGTGTGGTGAACCCCTTTGTTAACAGGCTTTGTGTAAGCTATGTAGCACCTGTGGGCATATTTGGAGATATCCCTATTTCATGGTTTTATTACACTGGAGAGGAAAAAAAAGAAGTAATTGTAACATTTGGGAGACCATGGAAAAGTACAGCCTGTTTGAAAAAAGGCATTAGGGAGTCTGAGTAAAATTTGTGCCTGATGAATCATGAACACAAGAGCCTGAAAAGGACAGAGTGGTCTGTAGAGAAGAGAGCACCAAGGCATAAAGTTCTGTCAATGAGGTGGAAAGCAAATGAATCCTGGTTTGGAGTGACATGGCAGCTGTGTGCTTCTGCTGAAAATCCATTGTACTTTCTCTCCTTCATGTGTCAAGGGGCATTCAGAATTGTTATGGTTTACTTTATGATTAAGATGTTTGGGCTGTGGTTTTTGGGAAAAAAAAAAAAAAAAAGAAAAAAGAATAATAGGCAGGTTTGGTTTTTTTTTTTTCCCCTTTAAATTTTTCACCTCTACTAACCCCACCCAACCAACCAAAAAATCCCAATTCTCCCCCCATCCCCACTGCATAAACATATCTATGAACAAAAAATAGTAATAAAAATTGACAAAACCAAGGGCACATGAAATTTGTGAGTTGTCAGTGATGGCTGTACAGCTATTATTGGACAACTCCAATTTTGGGTTATTAGATAAGATCTTTTTTCTAGTGTTAAAAAGATGTCTTCATTTTGCTTGTTGATTACTTACAATGTGTAATTCCACAAATGAAGTGCATAAATTTGGATCTGCTTGCTTATTTTGGACTTCACCTAATCCCTGTTAGATGTGAAACTGTGATATTTGCCTTAGTCCCCCTGAATATTGACCCAGTTAATCACTGGTGCACTGAGACAATCAGATTAATTATTATCATTAATTGTCAGAGTACTTTGGTAATTAACAGAGGCATTGGCAGTGTTTAAAAGAGGATAGACTACAAAACTTTGAACACATTTCCTGCCTGTGAAAATTGTATACTTTTTTTATAATCATGCTGCTTCTATATTTCTTTCTGAAAACTGCAGTAATACAGTCTAATAGTACATATGCTTAAAATATGGGATTGTGAAGCAGGCTATGTATTTCCAAAATATTCAATTTTACAAGACCATTAACAAATGACTTTTGACTATTCACTTTGCATTTTCATGGGTGTGTGGGAGGCAAAGCTGTAGATTTCTTAAACATATCCTGCATAACATCCTTCTGGATGTTTCTGGGGTTTTTTACAGTTACAAGTTTCTCTGTGCTTAGATGCCATACTTGGGGTGTTTGAAATTTTATTTTATTTTATTATTTTCTGTCAAAATTTCTGTCAAAAATCCTTGTTTGCTGGCCAGACCACACATCAGTTGAGTGCTGTTGCGTTACAATAGTCATTTAACGAACATCTTTTTATTGCTGGCTTCATAGTATTTGAGAATCACTAATAGTGTTTTTTACTCTCAATCTGCCTTTAGACAGTAAACATAATAGAGAGCAAGTTATTTCTGGTTTGCAGGAGGAGGGAATGTTGACGTCCTGGCTAAGTAGCTTCTCAAATATGATAAAACTGAGTAACAAAACCTCATGACTTGAATCATCTGAAACCATATCTGCCTCAGTAGAACAAAACTCTTGATTACAGTTTCTGTAAGACATAGTGACTTCTTTTGTCTGAAGATAATTTGTATGTGAAAATATATTCTGTGATAATATCCATGACATCATGTAAGAAGTTAAGAAGGAGGGAATTAACTTATAATAACCTAAGTATGAGATGCAAATTCATATGCAGATGGAAAACAAATATATATATAAAAATAACTTTCAGTGACTGTTCTGAGCAGATGAACTAAACAAATATATATATTTTTATTATTATTTTTTTTAATTTAAAAGTAAAGAATGTAGAAATTTTATCTCAAGTTGTGTGCCTATTACTGGAAATCCTCAATTTGGACTGGATTGGGTTCAAAGTAGAACATTCATTGGGAGAGAGCTAGAAAATACATACTTTCTCTATCATAATGCTTAGAATAAATACTCTGTAATTAAGAACAGTAAGAGGCTTTTTTTTGTTCTGTCCTCTTTTAATAAATAAGAACAAAATGAAAGTGAACTAATCATAGTACTGTTGATTAACAGGTGAAGACCTGTTAATGAAAAGTCATTCTCTGTTATAAGCCATTTGAAAGCTTTAAATTAAACAGAGTTTTCTTTTATGCCCTACAACCTCCATGGCAACAGCAACAAAAGTTGCTCTAGAGGTAGACAGAGCAAATATATTTTATGGTCCCAAACTATTTAGTGTAATTTAGTCCTTTAATAGCTTTGGCTGCTGCTCTACATAAGTTAAGAAATATTTGGTTGTCTTTACTGCTGTGTCAGCATGCCTAAAGTAGGATCAGCATGGCTTAAGAGCGTTAGTAACAGCAGTGGATGTCAAGGGAGAGTAAGGGAATACAACATTTAGTGTTTGGACTCTAAACTCTTCAAGGAAAGATATCTGTCAAAAACCCCCTTGTTTTTAATGCAGCAAACATTTGTGTTAATGTTAAATTTCCAATATGATAAGGTTGAAAATGAGCATTTAATTGATTCTATTTTAGCCCTTTTAAGCTTTTATTTAGCTTTTCAACTGCATTATCTCACTCTTTCAGAGATTTGACTATACCATCATAGATTTTTCCTGGAAGTAATATGACAGGTATAATTGTGAACAGCTGCCGGCTATGCAATTTTTTCAATGGCAAAAATGTGTTTTGTTAGCTTTCCCTATCTGTTATTGAGCTGTAATTGATTCTTTCTCTATGGTGAATTCTATAATAGATGAGAAATAGGTGCATTATCCAACCAGAAACTGTGCTGGTGGGGGAAATAGAAAATTGAAGGTAGAGAGAACAGTTGATGAGACTTTCAGATTATTTTTTTTCTTTGTCCTGTACTCCTCTCTATTGACTCTACGTCATGCTGCTGTATCTCTATTCCTCAGAAATTTCAGATAAAAAGGGTATTAGGGGTTTATTAACAATTAGGTGGTTGGACTTTTGGATCTTAGCTTCATAGTTTATTGGACACTTAAAGAAGATAACCTGCAATACCCACTCATAGTGGGTGCAGTTTAAACGGCTCATGGATTTCCCCAATTAAACCAAATATTTTTGCTTTGGAAGTGCAGTGCTTTTTGGGGTGGGTGATGGTGTACTGTTTTTGAACTGTAATTAATTTTGCAGCTTCAAGTAATGAATTTAACTGAGTCTTGTGTTTATTGTGACTTCAGCTCCTCCAAACCTTTCCAAATTGTAGTAGTCTCCTGCTAGTCTTCTGATTCCATCCCTTTTGCTAGGATATCGTTTCGTTACCCTTCAATGCTTAATTTCTAAGTTTGAGATGTGAAGATGTACTAGACTTCTACAATAATCAAGAGTACCTACTTTACTGACAGCCTGCCTTAATTTTAATGAAATTTTGCTGATGGCTTATGCCAGGTAATGTAATGGAACAAACTGTTCTTTCACTGATAATAGCTAATAGGAAAGTTTTTCTCTTGAATTTGTACCTATAATTCTGCTTACATGTGTTTAGAGAATAATTGTATTCTAAAAATACTTGATTTCTAAGTGAGCTAATCTTTTTCTGTTTCTCTTCTCTTTAACTCTTATTTTTTACTGAGTTCAAAAATTTCTGTGAGTAATGGTTGGAAAAAATGGATCAATATGTTCAGTAAAACATTAGATGATATAATGCTGATACACAGTCAAGAAAAAACAGTCTTATTCTATGTTTCAAATTCTTTTTTGTTCACTTCAATTTTTATTAACTTTAGATGCCAAAGTTCCACTCAATGTTTTGTAAAGGTTTGAAATTTGGTCTAATACTAAGGTTTTCTTTTCTTTTAGTAGATCAGTCGCTGTTTTAAATAAGATCACTGCCTTTGCCTTGGAAGCCCAAGGAGTGGTCTTTCTGTTCCTCCAGTCAGAGCTCACCAATACAAATGCTTGAGTCAGTTGTAATTGAAGAAGTAGAAACATGTGAAAGAAGTTTGGGCAGAACAGAATCCCTGTTTCAGTACCACTTCATTGGAGGGTGGAATGCCGAGTGCCAAAGGGTTGATAAAAGTTTTGAACATTGCATTACAAATTATAAATCAATGTTCCTTTAAAAGGTAGTCAGTCAGTTAGTGCCCATTTCACAACTCTAAATTTAAATGCATTGCCAGTTTGAAGTCACGTCTTCTTGATTGGCTTTATTTCAAATTATCTAAAAAGATTTATGACAGCCCACCAAAATGTTGTTTATTTTCCCTAAGGAACTGGGTCATTGGGTAAAATTATTTTATGAAATATTACCCTTCACAAATGATGCCAAAAGAGGTTTACAGGTTTCAATGTATTTTGTGGTATGGTAACTAAAAATAAGTTATGACCAGAACAGAGGTTAAAAGCATATTTTAGAATGGAAGACAGCTGCAGCTTCAAAAAGATTATCCACCTCAAAAATCTGTAGAAAAAATCAAGTTTTTTTTTTATCTGCAGGCATCTCGTGGTCAGCTCACATTGACTAAACTCTGAGTTCTGGAGGTGCCCTAGTGTTCTGGTTTTTGCTGGGGTAGAGTTAGTTTTTTGCATTGTAGCTGAGATAGGCTGTGATTTTGATTTGTGTTGGAAGCTGTTGATAACACAGGGATGTTTTCATTACTGCTGAGCAGTGCTTACACAGCATCAAGGCCTTTTCTGCTCCTCACCCCACCAGTGAGTAGGCTGAGGGAAGGTTGGTGGGTGGCTGCTGCCCAGAGGCTGACTGGGCGTTGATTGGTGGAGAGCAATTGTTTTCATTTGCATCACTTCTCTTGCTTGGGTTTTGTTTCTCCCTGTTATTTTCCTTTTCAATAGAATTTATTATTTTTATTTTATTTCAATTATTGCACTGTTCTTATCCTGACTCTGTGTTCTACCCTTCCAGTTCTCTCACTCCTTCTTCCCCAGCCCTTTCTCCCAACCATCCTGCTGGGCAGGGAGTAAATATGTGATTGTGTGATGCTTAGTTGCTGGCTCTGGGCTTAAACTAGGCTTAATTCTTTCTCAGGGCTACAATAGCTTGCGAAGTTGAGGTGATGGTTCCTTCCTACTTTGTTTAAACAGGTAACCTGCAAATGCAGGTCAGCTTATGGTTTCTTGCTGGTTACAGGGAGCATAACTACATTCCTTTGTCATAGACCAAAGGAAATGATAGTTCAGAATTCTAGGGTTAAGGGTTTTCATCAGACGTTTCATTCATGTACATAAGTAAATATTTCCCTTTTTTAATCTGAATGTCTCTATATTAGGCATAAACGGGAAATGGGCATTTGTTAATTAAGCTGCAGCAAGTGCCAATTTCCAGTGCCATTACAAGCTGCCTTTTTAGATACCATGACAATGACATTAAGCATTTGCTAAACAAAATCTGCTCTTGTGTGTCATGCAGTTTGCATCCTGTTTACTATTAAGAAGTTGTTGGCACAGGCATAAGCCATTTTGTTAAAAACAATAAATAAACAGAGTTCTCTTGGTCTGAAATCAGCTGTCCTCATAAATATAGGATTAGATGGGAAAAGAGGAGAAGCCATAGTTTTCTTTTGTTCCTATTTTTTTTTTTTTTTTTTTTTTATGAGCTGATGCTTGTACATCAGGTGTTATGATTTTTGTGGAGCTGCAGCTCTTATTATGTGAACCTGCATCTTCAAGCAGGGAAACACTTTCTAACCACATGAAAATACAAACCTGTTCCATGCTCAGAAGAAAGGTTTACAAGGAGCCATTTGTATGGGTCTCCTGCATGACATTGAGGACCACGGTTTTGGATCCCTGCTTGCCTCACAGAGCTGAAAATATGAGTTCTTCCTCCCAGAACAGTGACCTGTGCTAATCTCTGCCCTCGCCATGGCAGCTGGCAATCTTGCAGTAACATGGGAGGAACTGTGCATCCAGGAGGTGTTTTAATCTTGTTGCATGAAGTTTGAGATGCTCACTTGGATGTCAGTACAGAGAAGGGTTTTTGGATTAAAAAAAAATAATAATCTAGCAATAATACCAAATCCCATGAGGTTGAAAATTGACTATGAACTGCCTCTTGTTTTCCAAGTGCTAAAAAACTTCGTCCTATCCTCAGTGCATAATCCCTCGATTGTTCTCTGTTTCAGCTATACAGGAATTGCTTTGTAGTTTGTGAGCCCCCAGTTGACTCTCTTGCTGGAAAAAAAATAGCATGTTATGGCTATATAATCAATGGCATAGTCTAAAACCACTCCGTTAAGGGGAAAAAAAAATATGCAAACAATGTGAGAAAACTCATCTCTTGTATAGAAAGATGATTGGGATGATATATGAGGTTTACTTGGTGGAAAAGACAAATTAATGCAGGTCACTGATTTTTAAAAAGCTTTATGCTTTGCTAGACAAGGGTATTTTGTAGGCAGTCTAACATACTTGCAGAGGAGCAAAGCCATATGTCACTGCAGCAGGGTTGTCCTTTGGCTTGAATAAAATGAGAATATGAAAGATTTTATTGCTTTGGGTGTTAATTCTGCTTCGACTTGATTACGACCAATATTATCCACAATATCAATGTGGGACATGCTGCAATTCAAGTGGCAACAGTTTTATAGGGGAACAGTTTGATTTATTTCTACTTGTTTGCTACCTGTGGCAGTGAGCTGTGCTCTCTGCATGGCTGGATCCGTGCTTTGCTGAGGTCTGTGGGGGTTGTACACCAAGTGGCTAACTCTGCACATGTGAGCAGCATCTGGGAAACCTCTTGCACAGTTGCACTAGAAGAAACTATGAAGAGTATTGATTTTTGGCCATTTTTACAGAAGCCAGAAGAGTCTGAATGGGGCTTTAACAACTCGTAATTTTGTCATTTTGCTGTTAACAATATCTGAATCAACTACAGACTCAACCCAAGAATGCAGGATCAGCAAGAGTAGCAGTTTGCTGCTCTTTCAGCCGGGCCCCCATAAGCTCTGTTCTCCAGAGCTCCTCAGCACAGTGTTGTTTTAACATATTCATCCATGCTGTTCCTGCCAAACTGGAGCAAAGTCTGTCTGTGATGTGACACCTTTTCTCCTTGTCATAGCGTGGGATGCCCTGTGTGAGCAGCATTTGCTCCTTAAGGGAAAGGAAGCTAATTTTTTTATTTTTTTTATTTTTTTTTTTTGCAAATGAGGGGAGATACTGAAATGATGCTGAATGGGGTAAGAGAGATGCTTTCAGGACTGTGAAGGGAGCCTGGATGCATGTGAGGGATGGAGGATGAAGTGAAGGAACCCCAAAGGTAGTAAAAGGCTGGGGACCCCTTGGTTCTCCGCATCCCTCCTTCCCATTCACACCTTCATCCTTCTTTCCTTGAGTGTCACCAAAAGTAGAATTTATTTTTGTGTCTATGGCTGAGGGATATCCCAGGCAATGAAAGGAGCCTCAGAGTTAGGTGAGGAGAAGGCATGATTCTGGGTACTTTTGTGAAAAGGACACATATGGGGAAAGCATAATGGTGGAGAGGTGTGGAGCCAGTGCAAACAACCTTGGTTTTTGCTTCATCAAGGCTGGGATAAAAAAGCCGGTTCCGTTGGGCCAGGTTCTCAGACTTCTGTAGCAGCCAGTTGGGTCACAAGCACAGAAATTGTTTGGCCTACCAGATCACTACAGAGAAAACTTGGGCATTGTTTCCATTGACATTCCCTTATACTTCCATTCCTAAATCTGTTACTAACTCCAAAAAGTAAAAAATAGTCCTTAATGAGCATTCTTATATGTGTTCAAATAACATTTTAATATTATTGTAGATATACTTTGACTTTTATATTTGAATTAATCCATCTTTTAAGTATAGTTTAAAACTATAGCAAATACTTATTTTAATATTTTTGAAAGGATATTTACTTTTAAAATGGGAAACCTGCATTTTTCTTTATGGGAGAAAAGGACAACACTTAGGGAAAATTAATTTATACAGTCAGTCCCTATTTTTATTCCATGGGTCACTGTTTGCCTATTTGCATTGAGTGCTT
Organism: Coracopsis vasa; assembly: GCA_026283785.1. Classification (NCBI taxonomy): domain Eukaryota; kingdom Metazoa; phylum Chordata; class Aves; order Psittaciformes; family Psittacidae; genus Coracopsis; species Coracopsis vasa. The sequence continues at coordinate 41,428 of JANHGB010043374.1, read as the reverse complement.
GTGTAATGAAAGGGCTAAAAATAGAGTGAGTTATCTTCAGTGCCAGAGGTCTGCAAGGTCATATCCAAGATGAGAACATGTAATGAGAAGAAAGTTTCTTTTCCTGAATCTTCCATATCCTTTTGAGGCCTTAGTCTCACAGAATGTGAAACATGAAAAAAGAATAAATTAAATCTTTTCTCTAAAGTGAGAGCTTATGGAAGAATGTGTCAGAAAAGACTGTAAGACACAGCTGTTTTATGGACATCCCTCTTCTGTAGGTGTTTGTGAGAGTTCAGTTTTTTGGGTCTTTTTGCTTGTTTGTTTTCCCTAGTCAGTTAAACTGGAAAAGCATAAATTCTGTGATGGGCTGATGTGCTTTTTTGTATTTGAATAACCCACACCTAATATTTCTGAGAGGTCAAGAGTCTATTCATCACCAGTGCTGAGTAAATCCAGTAGGCAGGCGTAGTGGGTTGAGATGTCTGGCTATCTCTATTCATCACTATGTCTGTTTAACCAAGTTTAGTCTGATATCTTTGTCTTGCCCTAATCAGTAGCAGTTTAACAGTCACTGGATGAATTAGCTAATCTCTAAAGCCCATTACTGTTTGCTCTGCTCCATGCATTTGCTAGGCTGCTACGTTATGATGAAGGGTGCTAGCACTGTAGAGCTAATAGCTTGAGAGATATCATTGACAGCCCTGCAATGTCAGGGTTGTGATTATAACTACTGCAAAGAGAAGCATAACTGAAGCAACATAATCTGTGATTCTGCAAAAAATACCATTACTTAAGTAGTAATGTGATACATCAAGAGATGCTGCCAATGTGGTACGTAGAGTTGTGGATGGATGCCATAAAGGCAGCTCCATCAATATTACAGAAAATTCTGAATGAATGCATAAAGCCAGATGCCAAGGTCTACTCCAGAATTTCCTAATAGCCTTCTTTGTGTGTCCATCATTATTTCAGTAGCAGACATTGTGAAACTGGCAATCAAGAACATTACAGAGGTGAATATGCTATTCTAACAACTTTTAGTTTCTTAAAAATACTTGCTTTCTCTGACGTGAGCATGAGTAACAAAAATGTGGCTTAGAAAGTGCATGTTATTATTGGATTTCAAATACTTGATGTATGTTCCCTTTTTGTTCCTGTGAGATAATTGAATTATCAGATGTTAGTGGCATTATGCATGATAGAAAAGAAATACAAAGAAATTTTCTTGCTTTTCCTGCCTGAGATGAGTCTGAGAGAAGAAGAAATATTAGCTAATCTGCCATATATTCAGCGATGTACATTTCCCTATTAAAATCAGTTGTCAGAGAATGAAGAGAGTCAGTGAAATTGGTGTACAATAACAAGGAGTAATAACAATGGGGTGTGGGTATACATTTAGGACGGGTTTTGGTAATCAGCAGTAGAACTAGTGGAGAATTTCATAGCTGTAGAAGATACAGAGAATTTGTCAGAGATGGCAGATGCCAAAGAGAAGAAAGAACAAAAATATCAAGACTTAGTAAAGTAATTCAAGGTAGCAAAGTTTTGCAGTATTTAAGTGAACACTTTCCACTTTGCAGATCTTTGCTGTTTAGAATGATCAAGCATCAGCTGCAAATGGCAGCAGTGACTGATACTTTATCAGTTGTTTAATAGGATTACAGTTCTCTTAGGCCACTGTTACGTCAGGAAGAAGTTTATAAGTTTTCTAATGTCTTAGAAGTAACTTTTGAAATGCATGCCACAGGATGCTGGGGAGAGATTATTCATTAGGGACTGTAGTGATATGATAAGGGGTAATGGGTTCAAACTTAAATAGGGGAAGTTTAGATTGGATGGATATAAGGAAGAAATTCTTTACTGTGAGGGTGGTGAGACACTGGAATGGGTTGCCCAAGGAAGTTGTGAATGCTCCATCCCTGGCGGTGTTCAAGGCCAGGTTGGACAGAGCCTT
>JANHGB010043374.1:0-39392 GCA_026283785.1 Coracopsis vasa | reverse complement strand
TTTAGTGTGAGGTGTCCCTGCCCATGGCAGGGGGGTTGGAACTTGATGATCTTAAGGTCCTTTCCAACCCTAACTATGCTATGAATCTATAAGTAAAAATAATTGCCAACTGCCTTACAAGAATGTTTATGTGTTCCTGTAAGCAACATACACATGGTCAACTGTGATGTGCAAAAGTCTGAAAGGAAATTAGTATTGAGATGTTCTACTGTATCAAAGAGAAGTTAAAATTGTGTTGTCAGTACTTGTGATAAGTTTCTATGGATTTTGAAAACTTGCATGCTTAGAAGAAACTATTACCTGAATAATAAGATATTATGGTCTTAGGCATGGCCTCAACAGATATAACTCAAGTCTGTCATGTTTGTGCTGATATGGCCTGGATGCCCCTTCCAAATCCTAAGCCTTGTTTGAGACTCTTGGCTTTTCTCTTCAGCTTCCAGATGCTCCTTCCTCGTTCTCCCTGGTGTCTTTATGAGAAAAAGTAAAAGCGGGCAGCCTGGCTGTTCTCATGAGCCTCTGCCTTTTTTTCCCCCTTCTTTGGTCAGAAATACTGCTATATGAAAATAGCACTTGCTTGTTTTGTTGTGGCTTGATAGTTTGGCTCAGAGGGTCTGTGGCTGATGTTGGAACTGGATCATGTGGAATAAAATGGATTATTAAACTGGGTTACAACTTCTATTTGACCAGAGGCATGTTAATATTGGCCAGACATAGTTTTTGCATGACCTTTGTGCAAATAGGTGGTCTGCCAAAGGCCATGTTGTAATGTCCTATATGCTAACCTCAAAAATCTGTCATTACAAAGCTAAGGTGATACTGTGATTTAAGTCCAGCTTCAGAAGTGTGTCCTGTCCTTTGCACAGTTCCATACCCTGCTAAGGATCAATTCCCAGATGATTGGAAAATTGGTAAGCAGAAGCACAATCAGCATTTTTGCTCTTTGAAAGGTCCTTCTCTCCTGACCCAATAAGAGGCCCAGACTCTCAGCCCATCAGTGGGTATGGTTGTCCAATTGCAGGGTGAACCAGAATTTGTGTTGAGGGTCCTGTGGCTGGAGGTGTGAATTTGGCTAGTGAGGTTCCTCCAGGCTGTGCTGGAGACTATGCCGCTGGTGGGGGGCATCTCAGACACAGGGAATCCCTGTTGGGCTGGTGATATGGCACTTTCAGTTAAGAACAGAGCAGAAGTCGTATTTGTAATATTTCTTTTTCTTTCCTTTTTTTTTCTTTTAAACCAAACCCTTGAAACTGGAAACCTCCAAAACCTAAACCCATTTGCTGAATGTGCTTTGGGAGCATAATTTGGACCATGACTCTAAGTACTGGTAGTTAGTCATTATGACCCTTTCGGGGGACAGTTCTGATCCTGCTTCCCTTCTGCCATATGCATGCAGGTTTATTTTGCTGTAATAATCACAGATGCAGAATAAGGAAGATTCCATTTTCAGACAGGCCAGGGGTATGTAGTGTTCACGTTCAAGAGTACAGCTTTAACAAACTAATCTATTTTCAAAGGAGAAATTATCACAGTACTCACTATCTGGGAATATACAGCTAAAATGATTTGTTTTATAATAACCACTATGCTTACATGTGTTTATCTTGTATGTGATGAAAGTATTGTCTGGGGAGTAGTTGCAACAGCAGAGCTACCCTGTTTGCTTTGCTGTTCTCTGACCTGCTTATTAGATGACATTCTTATTAACCAGTTGAGTTTATATTAGAGGCTTTTAAGGGGACTGTTGTTGTAAAGAATCTCTCAGCACTCCTGTTTTAAATGTTTTATGAACATAAGCAAATTGTATTTTAAGCAGCTGCTTATCCTTGGTCAGGAATAGGCAGAACATAGCCTTATACAATCAAAATGTTATGCTTTATTTGCAATTTTGTATGAGAAATAGTTGCAAATAAAAGTAGAGAAAACCTAAAAGTGTTAAATAAATCCATTTTATCCATAATTAAAAGATTGTATTTTTCAATTATTCACTGGTTTATAGTTGATAATATTTTTCTGGGTAGTTGTAGAGGAGAAGTGAAATATTTCAGCAAAACGCAGTGGTTTGCACTATGTAGTTATTGGGCTGCTATTTCATATTTTTTATTATAAGAGGATGACATTTGTTGTATAGTAGTACTGTTATATTGGTGGGAACCCCAAATGTTTGGTTTTTGAGGCAAAATTCTTAAATTTCTATGAAATTTAAAATAGCAAACAGTCTGTTCTCCCCAGAATGAATTGCTTTTTCCTCCTGTTCCCTTTCATTAGACCCTCCTTGAGTTTTGACCTTTTATTTTACTTCATTAATGCAGCTCTGTCTCCTGACTCCTAATCAAGCTCTCCCTCTTGTACCCTGCTGAGGCAGGCAGCCCTTGGAAGCAATTGCAAGAGTGGATCGTACAGAAGCCATAGCTATGGATCCAAATACGCCCTGTGAATGTCATTGAAAGGTGATGACAGGAAAGCCAATTGGAAAGCAGAATCCATAGTCTGGGCCATTGGGGTAAATCCTGAACTTTCACAAAGAAAGCGGATTTTGAAACTTGAATTTTAAACCCACAACAACCCAGCCCCCTCTCCCCATAACTAATACAGCATCTTGGCTCAGTTATTTGAGAGAGGACTAACAATGTCTCCATTTATTTTTATTTATTTATTTTAATAGAAAGCAACTTGTTAGAAGGCGGTGGACCAGAGTCCTTAAAACTAGGATTGCTACAGCATAATGACAGTGCAGCTAGCCTTAAGTGTTACACTTCAGTGGTAGCTGGAGCAAATGGTCACTGTTAAATCCTTTTATTATATTATGTAGTTGGCAGTTGTACATGCAGTACAGCTAGGGAAGCCCCTCAGTAATGCTTGTACATTTTAGGGAGTTTGTAGTTTCATCTTATTACTGATGTGTTATTTATTTGAATCAGCATGATTAGGTGTAAATTACTTTGCTGTAACATTGTGCTGACCCTGCTTATATAGATGAGCAGATGGCATGGAAAACAGTTTGTACTTATGCCAGGGAAAGGCTATGAGACTGTAAAGGGAACTTTAGGCTGAAAGTCCTGAGCATGATAAACTTGCTGTTACCGTTCTGGGTAAGCTGGCTAGAGAACAGTCCAGGCATCATGATTGTATAGCACCTTTCCTCAGGAACCACAAATCCTGCAGAAGTGACTGGCTTACAGGCAAGGAGCTTCCTTGCCAAAAGAGGTGGAAAAGACAGTGAGCTGTGACTGGTATATAATAGTGTGAAGAGTCTGTTAATTACTTCCCCATCAGTCAGTCACAAGTGCAAAAGGTTCAGTGGATTTGGAAGGGTTACAGGTCATTTGGGGCTTGCCCTTTTTTACTACTATTTTCCTTTTGTCTGCATACTGTTGGATTTGGGAAAGCCAGGGGGGTGTGCTGCTCAGTGGGGGAGCTACGTCCATCTTGATGCCTTGATGCAGTAACTGGGTATTCAGATTTTGAGGTGAGGATTCAGGTTGGTACTTTTTGCTAGCAGTGTGCAGTGCTAGGGATCAAAACGTAATTCTCTGACTAGCGGTTGGTTGCTAGGAGAGCACAAATATAATACAGAAATGAGTAATATTAGCACAAGTGTGTAATGGGACAGTTTTGTGGAGCGCCTGTTTATCTTTATAAATTGTTCAGGTGTGTGTCAGCACAATTTTAAACCAAGTTATGACATATAAATCAGCAGAAATAATGTGTCATAAACCCTAGAGACCCCCAGCTCAAATCGCATGTAGAACTGTGGGAGAATATTTGCTGCTAAGGTAATGGAAATTTTAACCACTGCTTATACATGCTCATTTATGGCTGTATCTTGCTCTTTATCTTAGATGCTATAGTGGAAAACCACAAGGAAATAATACTTCTGAATTTACAAAAGTTCCTATTGAGGAAGAAATCAATTCACACCCTCTACAGCTACAGATTGAGCTGACTAGTGATGAGCCAGCTATACTATGAATGGGGAAAGAGTTCTGTAGGGAGAAAATACTGTGTCATAACATATAGGTACAAAAGACTGATTTAATGTGTGTAACCTATATAAGTTTTATTCCTTTTTGGGTGCTTGTCCTTCATGTAGAATTTTTAGGCCCAGTGTTGTGTTTCTGTGAGATGCTTTGAAAAGCCACAGCAGTCATATTGCCATCAATACAGTAAATGCTTTAATTTGCAATGCTTGGTCTTTTATCAGAACACTTTTGAACTAAATGTAAATGCCTCACAGGTGGTGATTCCATCTTCCATGTTTCTGACTTGCTTTGTAAATGTCTGTACTGCTGAGGATTATAAATCAGTTAATCATCAAATTGTGTGGTTTCTGTTTACTGGAAAGGATAGGAAGGGAGTTATTAATAAATGAAAGCAGAGCTGTGCAAATCTCCAAATTCCTTAGACTGCTGCTGAAAACACCTGTGGAAAGACAATTGTCACAGCTGCACAGTGTGTCTAAAATGGGAGATGTTGTAAATATTAGTGTGATTTATAGCTGTTACTGATTCACAATAAAAAAGTTATAAAGTAGCTGTGGAAACATGCCTTTTGTGTGTGTTATGTTGTGGAGTTTTATTGTTTAACGCCACTGATGTAGTTTGAAAGATTTCTATGCAAATGTCATTCGCGTGATGTCACATAATGAAACAAAGTGGATCTGTATGCCTCAAAACATAACAGGATCTCTTGGATGTGGCACAGACTCTGACAGATAAACATAGACTTATGTACATTAAACACTTTATTTTTATTTGGATTTTCTTGTATTCAACTAGTAATGTAGCTTTCTTTCTGAAACTTGAATCTCTTTGGTATAATGGCTGGTCTGATTTGGACCAAATCTGCAGTAGTATTTGTAAAAAATTAGTCCTTTTCTGCAGTGATATGACACTGCTTTCCTTCTCATGTATAGTACTAATGATTGCTAAACCCTTCTCCAGGGTTCATAGGGAGGCTCGTAGTGTGAAGCAAGAACAACCTCAAAAGCATGTCCTGTTGTAAGTTTTTGATGAAAAATAGCGTATGGTGTTGGAAGTTGAGGTGGCATGGGATATTTGTATTGCATGTGAAGAAGACTGTAGAGCAGAAGTGAGGAGGAGGATTGCACTGTTAGCATGAATAACATAACTTTATGAAGTCTGCTAAATAACTGAAATAAATATCTTGGATCAATCCATCTGAATCCATTCATCTTAATTTAAAATAAATGAATTGTGCTTAGGATACAGCTACTTTTATGACAAATATAGATGTTAATTCTTTTTTTCTTAACAGGAAATTTAGAGTAATGATTTCTACAGGAACATGTAAATAATTAATTCCCTGTCCATTTTATTTTATAAGTGGCACAAAAATTGACCTGAGGAAATAAGACACAGTGTGTGTGTGTGTGTGAGAGGAGGAAAGTCTTTTGTAAAAGAAATTTCAACCTATACTCAGATTAAGCACTTTGCCAGAATTCTGGGAATACTTTGTTACATCCACTAATTTCAGGCTTTCCTTTAAATTCACTATTTGCCTTTGCAAAGCAAATACACAAAGTTATGTCTGCAGCACATGAAACCTTTTAATTTGTGTTATAGTAGAATGAAGTTGACCATACAGGTCTTGAAACTGGAACCTGTGCAGCTCCGTAGTGTCACAGTGTTGTACTTAACCTAAATAGGTCCCCTCAGAGGTGAATTTTAGGGTGCAGTTTGCCATGGTTAAGCCAACCACGTCATCACTGGGATGATTTCCTCTCTCTTCCTCCCCAGCCACAAGCACCCACTGCTTTCCTTGTGCCAGATCTGGGGATTTCTCTGGTTTTGGAGCCCTTGCTTCAGATATGCTTGGGTTTCCATGAATCTTGCTGGTGGCTGACATGCCTGCAGAATTATGCGAGGGAGCGAGACAGGCATCCGTAGCAGACTGTTTCAGGGAGAGGAAACTACTGTGTTTGCTGGCAGCAATTTTGCCTTACTGTGATGCAAAGCAGCTTCCTTATTAGCTCAGTTCCAGAACTAGAATTATTTTTCCACACACTGTGGGCATTTGGTTTGTCTGGCCCTCACTGTGGGGGTCTCCTATGCTATAGCATCTACTTCTACAGTTCTGCAACCTGTTATGAAATGGAGTTTAATGAACTTGTCATCTGCGTTGTGGTTCATGTGTTGCTGGGGAAGTGTGGTTTTTGAAATGTGATAGTTTAGAAACTAAATAGTATGACTGAATAGAGGGTCAAAAGCAAATTAATTCAATTTTTATTTTCAGAGGGTATAGTTAAAAGACTTGAGCAATAAATCAAATCTTTAACATCATTTATTTAAAAGGTTTGAGTCGGCAACCTGAAACATAATTTTAGTTGGGAACATGTTGAAGACTTCATCCCTACCTGTAAAAATTATGGGTACTAACTGGATTGAATTCTTCACAAAGTAAGCCTTTCCTTTTAATGATAGCATTAGGGAGCAAATGGCTGTATTCTGAAAAAAAAATAAAAAATCTAACTGTTTCCAATAAAAGGTGTACTTTTCTAAAACTGATTTTATAAATTGAAACAGAACACACATAAAAATAAGTTCTGTTAGGCAGGAGTTAAGCTTTTTTATCTATAAACAACTTTATTGGGTTAAACTTGTATTTTAAGACAATGTGGATATTGAATACTTGCTCGAAATAGATCTTTGGGGTTTTGTTTTTGGGTTTGTTTTTTGTTTGTTTTATTTTTGGGGCTATTTTAAGATTTGGAGCTAGGTATGCAAAATGGAAGATACCAGAAATTTTATTTGAAATTCTTCATAAGTCCTAGAAGAGTTCAAATCAATGTGTGCTATCTATGTAATGAGTGCTGGACTTGTGGCACTGCTTTAAAGCTCTATGGGGCTTCCAATCTCTAAAAGTGCATCCTGATTTTAAAGAGATTATCAGAAGGTATAATTAAATTACATAACCGTTTTGGTATGGTTGACTCATTGTAAGGTGTGCTGTGCAGGAGGTATGTAGCTACTTAGCCAAATACTTTTATCTCGCAACTCTTAGGCTTGTAAAGTGCAAATTCTAGTTCAGAGTTGGAACTGGTGCAGCTTGTCCAAAATTTGGGCAACAAAATGGGCCTGAAGCTTTGGCCAGTTTTCAAGTGAAACTTCAGTAGTGTTGGAATAGGTAAATATATATTTTTAAACTGGGTTTTATGGCTTCATTTGAATCCTAAGAAAGTTTTTGGGGCATGTTATTGGAAAGGGTTCAAACTACTCTGTAGAGTGCCTTATACTAGGAATGAAAATATGTACAGTCTTTGTCCAGGCTTTTGCTGATCTCATTGCTACCCATAACTCTATTCCAGTTGGGATTCTTACACGCCATATGTAGGGGGGATTGTTTCTGTCCCTTAAATGTTAGATGGGGCTTATCAGATCACTTTGCTATAGACCAGATGTCTTATTGATAGAGGTCTTTAAGCTCCAATACAATGATGTGATGAAAAACTCAAAGTCCACGTGTGCCAGCGTGGGAGGTGCCCAGCTGTGCAATGTCTCAAACTCTTGGTGCCTTCAGTAGACTCTGAATCATTTCATAGTGGTATAAAATGCCACTGACAAAAAATAAATGTTAAATTTTGACAAGTATTTACATGCTGGTAATCATGAGACTTCTTTAGCATTACTTGTGCTTTTCTAGAATTAAAGCTGTAATAATTTAGTAAATTAAACAAAAATCTTGCAGTAATGCAGGTGGCAGCAATGCCAAGGCACAGCCCTTCTGGAGTAAAGGGCAACTTTTTCTCTCTTTTTTTTTTTTTTTCATTTATTTTTCATTTTTTTTTAATCTTTTCCCTTTTTTTGTTTAGTGTTATTTTTATTTTTTTTGTCTTTTTTTCGGGCAGGTGATAGAGGCACTTCCGGCAACAGGAAGAAGTGCAGTTGTACAGTATCATAATTACATTCAGCAAGCTTTAGAAACAAACACCTCCCCCCAGTATATATATACACACATATATCTCCAATGCATGCATATATAAAAAAGAAGAAAGTCTTAAACTGTCCTTCTATTTTCAATGAATTAAGCTCCCATACTGTAGCTTTTTTTCCTTCCCAAATATACAGCTCAGGTTCATACATAAGTCTAGAGCGCAGGGATGACATTGAGTCACAGCTTAGTCCTGCTTTATTGATAATAGAACTGACAGTTAAGAATAAATCTACAGAATGTAATTGCAGATCCTTTAACCAAGCAGCATGCTGAACATCTGCAATGGAATTGGGACCTAAATTCAAGTTAAGCATTAGTTTAAGTTCTCAGAAAGCAAATTATGAAGCTAACTAGATTTGTAATTGCAACAGATTGTCATGAATATAAAGCTGGACTGGGGAACTAGTTTTTTTGTTTATTTTGGTTTTGTTTTGTTTGTCTTTTTTAATTCAATAGTAAGTAATTGTAAACATCCTAATTTGCAGGGATGGTATGTTTATGTAAATGAATAATCATCATATATTGCAGATCTTGCACACTTGCATGTTTTCACTATTTATATAGCTTCATTAGTGAGGAGCTCCAGTTGTGTAGTAGATGCAATGCCAAGCAGAAATGAGCTTCCTTGCCCATTTCCAGTGGACACAGAGAACAAAAGAAGACAGACAGGGACTGCAGGGATGTGAGAAGTATAAGCAAAACAATAATAATCTAATATCCAGGATACCAAATACATTGATGTGAGTACACCATTGCTGAAACCAGAATGCGGATCTATACAGCTTTTGTTGAGTTTTCTTAATTTCTGCTCCTTTAACATATTTAAATTAATTGTTAATTAAATTAGCTTAAATGAAAATACTAATTACATTATTTAAATATATTACTGAAGTTAAATATATTTTTCCAGTTATGCGGAATGTAATTATCTTCTCACGCTCTGTGCTCTCTCTTGCCTTCCAAGGTCTCTTGTGAAGGAAAAAATATCCCCATCTGTAATGTCACTGTTATTAATGGGATAATAAATCCTTAAAAGATTTAAGAGCATGAATCTGGTATAACTATTGGAAAAAGATCTAGCCATGATATAAGTTCACTTAACTGACAGATATGTACATTTATTTTTTTAAGTAATGGCATAAAGCTGAAAGATTTTGAAGTGGAGCTAGCAAAAAAAAGTGGGAATTTGGCTTGGTTGATTTGACCTTATTCTCAGGCAGAGTTGACCAATGTCAAACTAGTAATGAACTGGATTTTAAAGTAGGGTTCAGCTTTATTCAGGCTTACAAATTATTAGGGAAAAATTAGATAATTTCGTTGCTAAAAATTAATACATTAAAATGACACAAGGAGTGGGCAGAATGGTATTTGATGAAGGCATGGCTGCTTTTGTGTTTTCAAGCACAAATAGTTTGGTACACCCAAATGTAAAGATGTGGTTCTAGAAAGGGAGAAATGCATGCTGTGCAAAACGGGAGGAGAGTCTCCCAGGTGGCTCCTCAGTAATTAATATAGGTGGAAAACAACTTGATATAGGCTTTTACTCTGGTATGATACTGAAAAAAGGTTAGTATAAGTCATGATGTGAGACCAAAGAGTAATTTGGGGACTTGGGGTTGGCTTTAATTTAACTTTCATCAGGTCTAATGGTAAGTTTAGTATGAGAATGTTATATAAAACTGTCATGACAGTGTTTAAAATTATTGTCAAAAATTGGAATGGAGATGGAAGAGAGTAGCTGAAATGATTTTAGGTTTGAGAAAATGTTAAGGCACATGAGATTCAATTTGTTTAATTTCTCAAAGAATACTGTGAGATTGCATGATTGCAGTGTGGTAGTATTTTAATGTTCAGCAAATACATACAGTAGGACCTCTTCAAAGCAAAAAGGCAGCCTTAATATGAACTGGTGGGCAGATGCTGAAAGTAGGTAAAGAGACTGTTTGTTGCTTGCCTTCAAATAAGGCAGATTACCTTAAAAAAAAAAAAAATGAAATATTTGTAGTTGAATGAGTTTTTCTACAGTATTGGGTAGCTGATACGAACAGAGGAATGGAGCTGAAGGCTGTGATGCAGTGAAGCAGCTTAAGTCACTTGCTGTATCAGTGCCTAGGAGCACACAGACTGTAATTCAGGAATACAGGTTTTTGTAAATGCACTAAAGGAGATTTGGAGTCTAATTTGGGAACCAGACAAATCATGCTCTGCACTGTTTCTGGCCTGTTTCTGAACTGTGCGCTACTGTGGAGAAACAGCTTGTCATGATGGAGTTTGAGCCGTCACTAACATTTTTAATATGGCCTTAATCAGATTTGACCACCTCATATCTAAATTACCCAGTTCCTAGGGCAGGAACTATTGTATGAATCATAGCCTTGCCATTACTAGCAGAGCTGCGCTTCATAATACAGGGGTGGGGGAGGATTTTCATTAAAATGCCCTGAATGGAGAACGATTTGAGCAAGAAAGTGACCCAGGATCGAATTCTCTCAGTCTAAATTAGTTCTTAGTTCACTGCTTGCTTTGTAGAGAACATTTATTTCATGATCAACAGTCCAGTGCCTCAGTTCTACAGGCATTCTAGTCAGGTTTCTTAATTAATCTTTTCTGCTTTAATTTTGTCTTGGAATAATTTATGGGTTTATTTCAGCTTTCTTGGACTTTTTACCATATGTTATCTATGATAGCCATTCCTAGCCTAGTCCATCCAATTATGCTTCTTTTTGAAAAGAAATTGGCCCTGAAGAGAATGTTATTCCAGAACACTGATGGTATCAGCAAGGTGCGATCTGACATTTGAACTTGAAAAACATCTTCTCTAACACCTAACGAAGTAGGTGTCTGTGTGCTTCATTTCCTTTGAAAAACTTGGCTTTTGAAATTTTTCATTATATCTAATAGGTGAACTGTGCTCTTTTTTTCCCTTTGGATACTATATATGGATTTAAGTTTATGGTTGTACTGCAAGTTTGTGATAAGTACTTGGACTATTCTGATGAGTCACTTCAATTTACTATTTAAATTAATGAGAGTTGAGTAGGGAGTGAGGAAGGAGAAAGTTTAAGTTTATAAGGTTTGATCCAATATTTCTTGAATTTGAAACCTACCCAAAGCGCTATGAAATAACCCAGTGTATTTTGAGGATTGGCTTGTATTCTCCTTTGGCCCAGAGTGGGATTGTGGTCAGTATATTCATGTCAGCATATGGGAGGCCAGAGGATGAAGTCGGAGAAAGCTGCATTTCGGAGACTTGGGTGGGGGGAGTGGTTCATCAGGCATAACCTTAGGTATCTGCAGTTTGGATGTCAGTCTACGAGCTGGATGTCTAAAGGCTTCCATATAGTTGAGAGTGAAGTAGTCATTTTTAGGTGACAACTGATCTAACATGCTTTAGATCTTTTCTGTAAATTTTTCCCTTGATTAGAGCTCTGAAAAAGTGGGTTGGATGATTTGGTCTGCTCTATGCATGAGACCTGCTTGTCACCATGTGAATTCCATCCATGCTGTCTTAGCTAATGGCTGGTTTCTAGTACTGGCAGGCAAAATGAACTGGCGGGTTGTCATGGTTTAACCCCAGCAGGCAACTAAGCACCATGTAGCTGTTTGCCCATTCCCCCTCTGTCCTGGTGGGATGGAGAGGAGAATCAGAAAAAGGTGAAACCCACAGTCTGGGATAAGAACAGTTTAATAATTGAAATAAAATAAAGTATAGTAATAATAATAAAAGGGAAAAGAGAGTGAGAAATAGAACCCAATAAACACAAGTGATACATAATACAATTGCTCACCACCCACTGACTGATGCCCAGCCAGTCCCTGGGCAGTGATTGGTGACTCCTGGCCTACTCCCCGCAGGACAGAGGTACAAAGTGCCTAATGTAGTCAGTACTCCACAGGATAACTGTTGTCCCCTTCCTTTCATTGTCTAGAAGGGAAATCAAAAACTTCCCCCCTCTGAGGGAAACTTGCTCAAATTAGGTAAAGTAAGTACTAGTCATGTTGAGCAGGTGAACAACAAAACATGGTGTAGCCTTGGCCAAGGAACCTGATATCACAGGGTGCCAGAGAGGGTAGCCCTTTGCTGGAAGTAGTAGCTGTTGCCTTGCACCCTTCTGTTCTCAAACCATTGTTGATTAGACATGCTAACATTTTAAAAAGTGTCAGCAGGAACACCCACAAGTATGGTCTAAGATGTTATTAACTCCTAGGGTCAGCACAATAATTACTAAGCTACAGACTGTGCAGAGCTAAAAGATTTTCCCTTTTGCTAAAGCCATTGTACAGAAAAGACGACAAGATTTGCAAAGCTAGAAAAAGAGGACAAGAGGGAACAGGATTGTACCCTTATGGTTATGCTGTGATTGAGTCCTGTTCCCAAGATTATGTCAAATTTTCACTGAATAGCTACTTAACGTACAATGCATTAACAGTCTTGGGAGCAGAGGATGGAAATAATTGCACTCTCTCCAGTTAAATATCCTATTAGGGTGCAGAGTCACGCTTTTCCTTTTGCTCTCTTTCTGGCTCCATGCAGCTTTTCTATTCATTGGCATGGCTTCTGCAAAAACGAGACTTGTCCTAGCTTCTCCTAAAGCCTAATAACTAGGGACTGTCCTGTGATGTGGCAGGTAAGGGAGTGAACGTCTTCAGACTGAAGAACTTAGGTTTCTCATTTCCTGAGCAGAAGTGCTAGTCTGTAGGCTATATATGTATGTGTATTTATATATGCATAGATGTAACTCTCTCACAGTTCCTACTAGCCTAGAACTGCTTTTTAAAAAGATACTGAGTATACCCTTACTTTGGGCATTTGGATCCAATTGGTGCTCTCAACACACTGAGTGCACTGGGCTCCTAGCTTGTTCAGAAGCAGTTACAGTTTGTTACCAAAAGCCATGGGAGTGAGGCTCATAGTTTTTAAAGCAGAAAAATATGGGACTATACTGGTATTTTCTGGGCATTGGCTGGACTTTCAGTTGCAGTCTCACTCATGGTGACTTAGGATTTATGCTAGCACACAGGAGCAGACCCACAAGCAGTTGTAGAGTCTTCAGGTCAATCAGGGCAATACTTGTGCTGTGCCTACATAAGGATGTCTATTTTGGTTTTAATTATCTGGTTATTGCTATCAGGGTATGCTGTGATTCCCCCCTGCCAAGATACGGAAGTTTTATGACTTTCTGAGCATACCCATGAAATATGATCTGCAAGTCCCCTCTATATTTTAGGATCTTAAGCGTTCTGCAGCCTTTTGAAATATTTGATTTTTATATCCCAGATTTGGACTAGAGTGCATGATTTCAGGTCCACAGTGAGACTATCAGAGTGACAGTCTGATGTGTAATACTGATTTTTGTACGAATGCAGGTTAAGAACAATTTAACAATTAAAATGTCCCCCTAAGGAGGCATGGCTTAGACCATGTGGTGGTCTAAGCCATTCCTGAAGTTTCATTTATCCTGAAGTTATCAATGTTTTTTGCAATGCATTTTATGTTTTAATATAAATACAACTAGATTTTTTTCTGTTACTGTCCTGCTGCACACACAAATACACAATGCATTAGGTGACACTCTTTTAAAAAATGAACTATGTAAAGAAAGAAAAGGAAATTATTTTCCTTTTAGTGAAATATATTTAATATAGAATCATAGAATAGTTAGGGGTGGAAAGGACATGGATAAAAAGGACATGGAACTGTTGGAACAAGTCCAGAGGAGGGCCACGAGGATGATCAGGGGGCTGGAGCACCTCCCATATGAAGACAGGCTGAGAAAGTTTGGTCTGTTCAGGCTGGAGAAGAGAAGGCTGCGTGGAGACCTCATAGCAGCTTTCCAGTATCTGAAGGGGGCTTACAAGGATGCTGGAGAGAGACTCTTCATCGGGGACTATAGCAATACGACAACGGGTAATGGGTTTAATCTTAAACAGGGAAGCTTAAGTTAGATATAAGGAAGAAGTTCTTTACTGTAAGGGTGGAGAGGAACTTGAATGGGTTGCCCAGGGAAGTTATGAATGCTTCATCCCTGTCGGTGTTGAAGGCCAGGTTGGACAGAGCCTTGGGTGGTATGGTTTAGTGTGAGGTGTCCCTGCCCATGGCAGCAGGTTTGGAACTAGATGATCTTAAGCTCCTTGCCAACTATAACTGTTCCATGATTCTATGATTCTATGACAACAAAAACCTTATTATACAATTTCCTGAAGCATCAGTCAAGTTGGGGCAATTTTCATTAACAATTTTCATCTGTTAGTGGAATTCTGGGAAAAGCAGCACTCACTTCCCTAAAGGCCAAAACTGGCTCTGTCACAGAGCTTGGAAAAAAGTCACGCAACAGAAGTTTGATCTGGCAACTAGCAAAGTTACCCCGAATTTGTACAGTGATGCCAGCTTCTGTCTCTTTCTTTGCTTCTTCTTCTCTGAATCTGCCAAGTAAGTGGAGGAACCTAATTAACAATTAATCAGCTTCTCTTGGACTCCAATGCCTATGTGCGTTTTGGAAGGCTTTTACTTATGGATGGCTTCATTTAAGAATGCATTGAATGCTCTATGGATTTGAAAGGAATTCATCAAACTATAATTAGCTTGATAGCTCTTTTGTCATCAAGTAGCCTACCATTTCCCTCCTGATGGTAGTTTAGATAGCGATGAAGAAAAATGCAATTGCTGTCTTTAATTACTGACCCAAGATGTTTAGGCATTGCTTCGAATAAATTGCTTACATGGTCACAATTTTTCACTCATTTCTAAAACTTTCTGGCCTCCTGTCATCACAGACAACTGTCAGTCAACCAAAAATACTTTTGGCTCACAAGCACCATGCAGGTTCTTCCAGTGGGACAGTATCTCTATTAGGAAGCTCTGCAGAGGATTTGAAGACAGACTCAATAGCTGATCTTCATTGGTAAAAGGGTGTAGTTAACACCCATCTATTATATTCCTGTCATCAGGCCCTGGTCCATTCCTGAGCATAGCAGGAATAATATTAATAGAACTATAAAGCTCAAGAAAAAAAAATAAAATGTGCAGAGACATCATTCATTTTGTTTACAGAGTAGGGACATCCTCATGATCCTGTTTGAAAGCTGGGTGAGTAGCATTTAATTTCAACACTTAATCCACAATAGTAATTGAGAGGAGAGTAAAAAGAAAGGGAAATTTGGTTTAACCCAAAGACAATTATTCTTTTTAATCAAAGAAATCAACAAGAATGCCCCCCCCCCGGAATAATACCTTTTGCATCAGACTAAAACATGTTTCATTTTATTTTAAATTATTAATATCCTTTGATTTTTTTAACCTAGACAATTTTGACATGATCTTCCACTTCTAAAAAAAAAAAAAAATCCATTCTTTCATTTAGGTCAGAGCAAGATTTTTAATATTTTAGCCATGTCTCTCATTTGTTGGTAAATCTACTCGACACATTTTCACAAAAAACTTCATATTCCTGCAACCCATTTTCAAGAAAATTCAATAAACTTGCACAGAATTTGCCTGTCAAATCAGGATTTTCTGGCCCACTGCTAAAGCAGCTTGTTTCCATACCTGTCACTTCCCCTGCAGTGAGGGAGTGTGTAACATCCCTAACGCTTTCCCACATCTATTAAGTTTCTCCTTGCTGGCTGGCATGCTGCTTGCAGCGCCAAACACAGGCTAAAGTTAGGAGCAGCCTTGCCTGCTGAAGTTCTGACTCACTTTCTTGGCCCAGCTTCAGCTAGCTGGGGAATTCCCTGGAGGATGAACATATCCTTATCAGAGCTCCTTTGCAGTGTTTAAAAGTTAAAGGAGCCCAGATATAACCGTGGAGGATGTCTTCCTGCAGCCGCCTTCATGGAAGTCATAGAATTGTAGAATCACAGAATAGTTTGGATTGGAAAGGACCTTAAAGATCATCTAGTTACAACCCCCACACCATGGTCAGGGGCACCTTCCACTAGAAAAGATTGCTCAAAGCCCCATCTAGCCTGGCCTTAAACACTGCCAGGGATGGGGCAACCACAGCTTCTCTAGGCAATGTGTGCCAGCGCCTCACCACCCTCACAGTAGAGAATTTCTTCCTAATGCGTTATCTAAATCTTTCTCTTTCAATTTAAGTCCATTTCCCCCTGCCCTGTCACTACACACCCTCCAGATTTGTAAAAAGCCCCTCTCCAGGTTTCTTGTCATCCCCTTTAGGCACTGCATGCTGCTCTAAGGTCTCCCTGGAGCCTTCTCTTCTTCAGGCTGAACAAGCCCAACTCTCTCAGCCTGTCTTAATAGCAGAGGTGCTCCAGCCTTCTGAGCATCAACATGGTCTCCTCTGGACTAGCTTAAACAGGTCTTTCTTAAGTCAGAAAAGCCTTTCTAAATGCCAGCACCAAAGGCACCAGAGAAGGACTCTAGGTAGCAAGCCACAAACATCCCTCTGCCAGTATAAGAGTCTGTTCAGCCTGTTTCAACCCATTTGTGTCTATGGTTTTGTCCACAGATTTTTGAAAACCAAACTAGGCAGCAATAAGCCTTTTGCCTAGCAGAGACTTTTCAGGGCTGCTAGAAGTGCCCTGAAAGTAATGAGACATGGTGGAGAGCAGAAAAGCACTCACTGGACTCTAGCCAAATGGATCCATGTCCCACCGGCATGGTTTGCATATTCCACATATGACAAGGGTATGGGGCTGGACTGAGAGAGACCACAACCCCAACGACTGTTTCATTCTCACCATCCATCAATATCCAACACCATGAAGTCCTTTGGGAATAAAAAACCACCCTTCTATCATCTACAATGAAGCTTTGCCCAGATGGGAGTCAGGCAACAAGTCTTAATTAAGCCATTTTCCATCCAGATATGGAAATGAGGTCTGGGAAGTTTGTCTTGATTGTGTTATGCTGCTTTTCTGACAGAAGTGCAGGTTAAATATTTCATACCCCCATTTTCTTAGTGAAACATTTCAATGGAAAAATAAAAATAAAATAGCTGTAGTTCTGAAGTTTAATTTTAGCACTTAAATATGTTTAGAAGTGCAGTTACTTTGACTTGAACATAATGCTTTCTCTAATCCAAAGCATGTTGGTTTGAACATTTTGGTTTAAGTTTTGATTTTCTTTTTTTCCCCAAAACATAATTTTTTCACTTGGACTGACATTTTCCTGTTAGCCTTTTATACTAATGGCACATTTAAAAAGTTTGTTCTGTTGATACCCAAGTCAGACTTTTCTCTGAAATTAAGAATTCTAGAATTCTATCTTTCATGGAAAATCCTAGACTGCACAGCTTTGAGGAGAAATATCACAGAGAGTTTTGTGCAGGTTTGCCTTAGTGGTCACTGATTTACACAGTTCTAAAGATTTGATGCTAATCCTGCAGCTACTATATAATATTGCATCTCCATTTACAGCAAAGTAAATGGATGCAATGTTCAATACAGCAGCCAAAGTCAATGGCTTCTCAGAGCTACAGTCATTCATATCTTTTTACCCCACTGTAGCAGCTCTGTGTGGTCCATGTTATTCAAGTACATATCATGGCTTTAATCCTTTGCAATGATACAAGCCATTCATAGTGACCTCCAGGAAACCCACTCTTGACTCTCTGACTGGGCTAAATTCTGCTGACAAACAATCATGACTGGCCCTGAGGTTGCAGAATAAAAAGATAAAGAGGAAGGAGCACCTGGGAAAACTACACCAGGCAATAGAGCAATATCGGCTTGCTCCATGAGAGTCTAAACTTCTTCACTCCTAGGTTGGGAATTTTACTTTCAGAGCACTATGCTTCAGGGCAAGTGATTGTGCTTTACACACATAAAATGTAGAAGATATAGTCACTCTGTAAGAAGCCCACAGATTAATTCATACTCATGGGTCAGCTGGAGGTGAATGAAATGAGCTGATTGAAAACAAGAACCAGGCTAAAAAACACATCACATAAAAACTACAAAAAAATCCAAACTTGAAACAGTTGAAAGCTACTTCGTAAGCAATGCTCCTTCTGTCTTTTGCCTCAGCACTATCTATCTCTGATGATTAAAGGCATGCAGACAAAGTCTAGAACAGGTACATGGAACATTTCTTGATTCCATGTGAAGAGAACAGATCTTTGGTCGTCCAGGACATCAGCAATTCATTGTGTGAGCAGCCAGAGAGCAAAATGTCACTGATTCCTTTAACTTAAGAGAAAAGCAAATTGCCCTGCTCTGGCTTTAGTACATGGACAGATTTTCCTATTCAATTACTGCTTGCAAGGAGAGAAAAGAAAAAAAATGCAGGAACCGCCATGCAGGCTCTGAGGTACTGTTCAAGGCAGGGTCCAGAACACACCTGCAACTTCAGCAAATGCAGATGTTGGTTTAGTACTTGCTGGAGCAACAGGGAGGAAGGCATTGTCACTAAATACTCTCAAAGACGCTGGTTAGTCTAAGTCCCATGGAAGGAAGGAAGGAAATGTGGAAGATACTGTTAGGATAACAGAATGACAGAACCTTATAGACCTGCAACAGGGAAAAGAGGATGCAACAGAAAAGTTAGGGAAGTTGTGAAAGAAGTCAGGTTTTGCAATGAGGATTTCTGAATTCTTTGTATGCTTTAATAAATATATTGCCAAAATATGATGCGTTGCTTTATTTTTTTTCATCCTACTTATTTTTGTTGTTGATACCAAGGCAGTGTTGCCTTATTGGCATCATATATTACATACAAGCATTAAGGGGTCAGTGTGGTTCAGAACTTTTTTTCCTCTAGTGTGGCATTATTCTACTACACTGACAGATTAATTATCTTTTTCTGGAGGGATAGTTAAATGAATTGGTTTTGAATCTTTGACATTGTAATCGATGTATGTAAGAGAAAATATTAACTCACAACTGCCAGATCTGCTGCGATCATGTTTTTTCTTCCTTAGTACCAAATAAGATCAGTCACTATCTAAATGAAATGTGCAGGGTTAACACATTTTACCTAAAAGCAAAGCTCTACTGAAACAAACAACTATAAAAAGATCAGGGATCCTTAGCTTATCCAGTTTTACAGTGTGACAGTAATGGAACCCTCTCACCTCCTATGCACTTTGCATTCTCCCTTGAGCACCTGCCCAGTCCATTGGACTAAAATAACATTGTTCATGGGTCACGTGAAAGAAGAAGAGATTAATCTTCCTCTTCTGGCTGTAAGCAAAACTAGGCAAGACATATCTGCATGTCCATTTTGAGCAATTTTGTTCCCCGTCTTCCTCAAAGTGTGCCATTACTCTGATGCATTGCTTCCCCGTACTGACTTCTACACTCAGCACTCTGCAGTCACAAATACGAATGTGAGAATGGGATGTTTTCATGGAGAGTGTCCAGAATTAAAGCAGCTCCCATCCTGCCACAGCTCATACAGGTCACTGTGTGTCACTAATTAGCCAAATAACAGATGTAACTCCTGCAGCATGAAGAGCTGTTGTTGTTTTCTGCTGCTTTTCAATTACTGCCCTGTGAGCAGGAATGGTGTGTGAAATAGGAGATTATAGTTTTGTTTATTTAATGTCCTTGTGTCAGGCTCAGTTCTCAAAACACAAAGGGAACATAGTGAAGGAGACACTGAGGCTATGTTTGTATTAGCAAATTAAGTGATGCCAGGCCCAAACACTGGAAATCAATCTCCTATACTGTTACCTTGTTAGGCTAGTTCCTCGCCAATCTTTCATCTCAGCCACTACTCCCTTTGGAAGCACAGGTCAGAGGCTGCACAAGCCAAGGACCATTGTGTTTGTCCCTTCATTGTGGCAGTCAGACATACCTGACAGTGTGATATGTTACCTCTTCATGGAAGCTAGCCTCAGAGATGGCAGGGGTACATTGGTATGATGTCTAACACTAGATGTATTGTGGGTTTTGCCTTCACTTCTGCTTCCTCTTAAGAAAGTGTGCTGCACATTGCACCACTATAGAAGTTTTCAGCTACCTTCCTCTTTCCAGGCTAAATGGCCAGTTTACAGCTATTTGTTATGTTTATGCTGCTTAGATCTTAGTCTTAACTTCCTTGGTGGTCAAACCCCCACTGCTTGCTTCCTCTCACCTGGTTTTCCAGCAATCCATGTCCTTCTAGATGTTTTGTCAGGCTGAACAAATCAGCTTCAGCTAATGTCTCCTGTGACAGACTCATCCTCCCGGTCACCAGTAAGCCTAGAAGCAAAGCAATGGTATGGATCAAAAGAAGACTCTCCTTCTGCCATAGAAGTTTCATAGACCTTTGTGTCTGAAGAGTGAATGATGTTAATGTATCATTGTGATTCCAGCATCAGATCTGAAAAATACCTCTAGTTAATAAAGAAAATCTTACTCTACACAACGACAGGACTTTATACTTTTCCCTTGTATCACAATATAATAAGAGATATCTTAAAATATTTTCCCAAAAGGATAAGTAAAGAGTGGGGAGGAATTCGACACATTGCTTTTGTGAAGGAAGAGGTTGCTGACTACCTTAGTGGCACAAATTCTTTCAAGTTTGTTTTTTTAGATGCTATTGTGTTTGTCACATTTCATTTGAAATTGTCAAAAATCTTTACTACCAAAAAATTTACTTTTTATAAAAAAAACAGTGACTTCCTTTCAGTGCAGTCCTCAGAGCTTCTTTGTGTTTCATCATTTATGGGAAATATTGTCTCCATCTTTCCAAATTACCATTTTGATTCTAACATATTTCTCCAATTCTCCTCAGCTGAGTATTTGCAGGCACATTTATTTCTACATGCAATTACCCTCACATATTTGCAACAGATAATGAATACTTAAGTGTTCTTCACGGTAGAGAGACAGAAGTCAAGAGTCGTAAGCTAAGCAGCTGTTGATTAAGACTACTCTATTGAGAATCCTGAACCTCTCCACAGTTCTCCGAGACAAACTAGGGAACAGTACTTGAGCTTCATGTTGTGTCGTGTTGTAATACTGGAGAGGCCTTCTAAATAGATGGGAGTAAGCACTTATGGAAAGGGTCAAAAACTGGGCTGCTGTCATTATTCCAATTGGTTGTGCAGGTAAAGAGTAGAATTTGATAAAAAATAGCCTACCGACCCACAGTGCGGGCTCCAAATCTTCATTTGCCAGTGGAAAGCGACATTTTGCACTTGCAAAATCAGCAACTGTGTTTAGGAATGTTATTAATATTCTGTATGCTAATCTCACAACAGAAAATTGAGCTGTGCTACTGAACACTTGGGTGCTAAAACCCAGTTTTCTGTATACTGATAAACTATTAGAATGGTCCCTGGCCAAATGCAGCTCCCCCAGGCAACTCCTGGATATGGTTCAGAAGTTAACATAAGCCATAAACTATTCCTAATCAGCACTTTGGATGCACTAACCCTGTTTTGAAGGTTAAGATAGTTTAATAACATAGACCCAGGTCATTCTGTGCCAGTTGGCTTCAAGTACCTGATTCTATTCTCTCACCATTTAATTAGCTAGTGAAGATACAGCCAAGCCCATCAATGATATCTTTAGCTTCTTTACCTTTGGTTATTAGACAAACACTAAATATGAGTACTTAAAACTTCTTGCTAGGTACATAAAGCAATTTAAATGATTAAGGATGAATCTAAGTCATGGGAGATACAAAGAAAATAGTCCACAATCACACAAGCAGCATACAAGCAGCCTGCAGCAGAAGCACTTGGCTTTAGATCTCTCAAAGCCCAGGTTAGGTAAATATACACCATTGGCTCTTACCCTGCCCAGTTTTACCTTTCATTATACTAGCCTTTCTCTGATTGCTTAGGTACAGACTTATTGCTTATTTTACAATATTTTAGGTTTTATACTGGCTTTGTGTTATTTATTTAGGGACTTTGAATGGAAAAACAACCTTTTTCATATCTGTTTGCCCAGAGTATTTTCAAATCTATGCAGTGAAGCAAGTCAGATGAGAAGTGAGGCTCTTTTCCCAATTTTCTGCTCTTTACCTCCTTAAATACACTAGAGAAAATAACAAGTTTGTGCATATTAGTTCATCATTAGTTCAACCCTTAGTGCATGGAAGGGGTGCTCAGGGATTCTTTCTTATGATTTTGTTGTTGTTGTTGTTTACAGTAATGTAATTCAAGGCACTTCACCCCAAGCAGTAACCAGAGCATAAGAAGGAAAAAGTACGGAGGTATGCAAAACCCTTTGCTTGCTTTGCTCAGCAATCAAGACATATCCAATGCCTATTTAAAATAAAATAACTAAAAAGCCTACTGTTTTGCAAATTCTTTTTCACTTCCATTGCTCTAAATTATGTTACTTTCCACGCATAATTGTTGGTATGAGCATAATTTACTAATTCCAGTCCAGCTGTCCACTGGTTACCACCAAGGATCATTTGCTCATGAAGGATATGTGCCTCTGCTCATTTGCAGACATATAAATGCATGATGTTCTGCTCCATTCCCAAAGGAGAAAGGCAGTGCAACATCTTCATTAGAATTGCCACTCTTTTGCCTCCTGTTACTGCTAATTTGGCTGGACGAGCTGTAGTTGTTGAGATTTAAAGGCTTGAGGAAATTTAGCCGTTCCGTTGTTAGTGGAGCTAATAAGCCAAACAAGTCCACATGCTAACTCAAACGGCTAAATCGTGAAGTCCATCCTTAGTTTGAGTCACTGGGAAAGAAGCCAAAGAAGCACATGAATGTTTGATTATTTTTGAATGCACAAACGGTAGCCAGTACGCCTGCCTGCATGTCACCAGCTACCAAGAAATAAGCATTGATTAAGCTGTGGCCTTATATAGGAAAGTTAGTGCTGGCCAGAGCAGTTGAGATGGGATGAGTTTGAGCAGGTTGAAAAAAAATCTCTGTACATGTTTGCATTGTTGTTTATGTTTCTTCAGCATGATAGAAAAAGATGTCCAGAGATGTGTCTGAACATAAAACCCTTTTCAATAGACACCATGAAATCACATCAGAGGGAGATTCAAAGGGAGTAAAGGGTCAACGAAGATAGCTCTTATGATATTTGAACATCCAATTTCATCATTTTTAGAATAAAACCTTACCATTTTATAGTTTTGAAACATTGTATAATACACTAATAAAAATAGAGAGTGACCTATTTTGATTGAACTTAAACTACTCCTTTTATACCCCAGAACTTCACTGAAATATTTAATGGGAGAACAAATTTCAGAAAACATCTAAAACCCCCATGATTTCCCTTCGCTCCATTTACTCTGTGAATGCATCCTATATAGAGAGAAAGGGTGACATCACCATCAGTAAGCCAGGGGAACTGGCATATGTTTCCTAAAGAAATAGTTAGGAGCAGTTAGATGAAGTTAGACTAGAGAAGTGATTTTCCCCCTGTTCTTGGCACTAGCAAGGCTGCACTTTTAACCCCGTGTTCAGTTCTGGGCCCCTCTCTACAAGAAAGACATTGAGGCGCATGTCTGAAGAAGCGCAACAAAGCTGATGAGGGATCCAGAGCACAAGTTTGATGAGGACTGACTGAGGGAGCTGGGGCTGCTTAGGATTTACTTGGAAGAAGGTTGTAGAGATGTGGGGATGGGTCTTTTCTCCCAAGTACAACATGTAAGACAAGAGGAAATGGCCTCAAGTTAGACCAGGGGAGGTTTA
Organism: Coracopsis vasa; assembly: GCA_026283785.1. NCBI lineage: Eukaryota > Metazoa > Chordata > Aves > Psittaciformes > Psittacidae > Coracopsis > Coracopsis vasa. The sequence goes on along the minus strand of JANHGB010043374.1, from coordinate 15,870 downwards.
GATTGGATATAAGGAAAAATTCTTCACCGAAAGGGTTGTCAAGCATTAGAACAGGCTGCCCAGGGCAGCAATGAAGTCACCATCCCTGGACATATGTAAAAGACATTGTCTGTTGTGTATGTAGGTGTGATATTTACTCAAGGACATGGTTTAGTGGACTTAGCCGTGTTAGGTTGACAGCTGGAGTCGATCTTCAAAATATTTTCCAACCCAAATGATTCTATGGTTCTACAATTCTATGAAATATAGCAAAGGAAATGTAATTCTTTATGTTTCCATGGAACAGGCCCACAGGAAATGAAAGATCCCAATGTGATTCACAAAGGAATTCATCTCCTCTCTTTAAACATACACATGATGCTATCAGGGCTGATGAAAGTGAAGAAGCCCAGAAATTCTCCCACTACATCACACAAAACACCACCCAGCCAGTTTGAACCACAAGCAACTGAAGTGCAGAAGGCATGAAACACCAATTTTCCATTTTCACACCCTTTATCTCACAGAGCAGTGTAGGATGTTCTGCTAGAAACATTTTTTTCAGGACTGTTTTAAACTTTATTTGGGGACAGGATATGGGAATTTCCTGGGAAATCAAAATGCCAGGGGTTTTTTGACCATCTGCAGTGACGATAAGTTCCAGGAAATTTTGCATTTTGAGTCCTGCTCATCGTCATTTTCCCACCACGACATGAACAAATGTGCACAGTGTAATACAGACCAGTTGTGCTACAGTGTGGCACAAACCTGCTTTTCTCTGAAATACAGCCTACAGACATAGTCACCACCTCAAGACTTTGAGTAACAAACTGATACCACCAAAGTCAAAATAAGTTTCTGCCATTCAGCTGAATTAAGATGAGATTTTATTCTCAATTGACAACAGAAGATGCATGCCTTTTGCAATCTGTAGCATTACCATCTTCCAGTCAGTCAAGATCTGTTTAGTTTACAGCTCTGAAACAGACATTTTTACTTCTGGACTTCCCTTCCTGGCATTTGTGAGCAGCTGCTGCGGGGAAGTCTCTAATGCTCTTTCCAATGCAGAGCTTGTTAGAACAGAAGCCTTTGGCCTTGGCATAAGCACAGAAGATTGATAGTCTGCTCCCACGCCTGCCCAATGTATACTGCAAACTCCCAGCCATCTGGGCAGAGAAAGCACTTCCGTGGAAAGAAATGCATCCCCCACTGTGAGCAAGTTCTAAAAAGAGGTTGGATCTTGAATGCTAAATAATAAAAATAAATCTCAGTATTTTCTCCACCTGAAAAGAAGATGACTATACTCTGCAGCAGCACTTCCCACCTCCATCCTCTTGCACTGTCAGGTTGCTTCTCTAACTCCGCGCAGCACACATAGCAAATCCTTCTTCATCCTGCCTCAGTGCCTGCATGCCTTTCAAAAAGGTTCCTGTAAAGGCACTTGTGTTCTCAAAGGGATGAAATCAGAGCAACGGTCCATCACTACAGAAAGAGTGGAACTAACCGACCTACTGATATCGTATGTTCCTTCCCCATCTCTGCCATAGCATCATAAGATACTTTTTCTTGTGGTAACTGCAAGTATAGTCAAGACAGACCTAAATAACAGCAAATATTCTTTCAATTTTGAGTTAACAAAGTCTTCTGCTGAAGATGCTTCATCTCCATAGTATCATGGCTTGAAAGCTAAGATTCTTCTGCTTCCACAACTCTGCATCAGCATTTTAGGTGTGATAGGGGTAACACATATTTGTCCAGTGATTCATGTCAAAGATACTTTGAAATCCCTCAAGAGAACCATATAGATTAGATGTATCAAGGAATAGAAATAGTTACGAATTTTCTCGTGACCTTTTTTAGTAAGAAGACATTGATTAATTTATAAAAGAAGTTTACTGGTGAAAATGTCCCTGAAGAACAGCATAGATTTTTTTATATCAGCAATGGATTTTTTCTGACAGTAATAGAAGACGCAACAGCAGTCTGGTACTCAAGGCATTCAACTTTGATATGACAGACAGGGCTACAGCAACCTGGAGCAAACCAGAGCTGAAAACTGGAGACAATTCAGCCCCATTCCAACACAGTCCACAGCCAGTAACTCAGATACTCAAATACCCCCAAAAGCTGCTGCCATTTCCCAGAGTAGATTGGGAAGTTTGCTAACACCTTCCCACTGCACAAACACTTCATTCTTGCTCCTTTCTGTTAAGAGAACCTATTAAACTATCTATCATCATGAGCCCTCTCACACAATTGAGCTGGGTATGAAAGTGCTATTTCCATCCCCTTTCATACTATATGTGCAGAGCAGGAACAGGACCAAGTGCTTCATTTCAGTGAGATCCACTAATCTCTCACTTATGCTTGAACATATTTTCGCATACTGAGCCATGTCCCAGATCCTGCATTCTCTCTGCAGATGAGGTAGAGGGACAATCTCAAGAGAAAAAACATGACTCCAAATTAGAAGCCCAAAGGTGACACCTTCAGCACCTCTCCTACCCAAGACCAGGTCATATAGCTACTCAACAAATGCTTCTTTTTCCCCCTTTCCTGATTTCATTCACCTGGAGTGCTTCACATAGGAGCTTTTCCCCTTAGATAATGGTTGTTAACACTGAATTGTTTTCATTAATGTAAAAGGCCTCCTGAGTGACTAATTCCTCTGTTAGACAAAACAAGGTAGGTGTAATAATGACTACAATTGGGAAAAAAAAATATTAAAGAAATAAATTATTAGATATACAAGCTTCATTTCAGATAAGTCTTAGAAGGTGCTTTTAGAAGCAATAATAGCATTTATAATTAATGAATGCCCTGCCAAGTATCGACCAAAAGATACTTACAAGTTCACCTTTCATTTCCTCAATGCCTGATTACTCAATTTGTTTTCTTATTAAAATCCAAGGGTTTTGTGAAAATGCCTTTGTAAATAATCATCAGGATACAACTACTCCTAGTAAAAAATAAAAAAGCAAGAATCAAATTTTATGCACCATTTCCCTTTTAATACCTTTTGTTTTAAAGGATTATGTGGTATTTCTAAATAAATGTCAAGTGGAAAAAAAAAAGGCTTTTTACTTGTAAGATAAACTGCATATTTGAAGACAATTTTATAGGCAATGAAATGACTCTGGGGTCTGCAAAAAGGTCTGAGTTAGGATACCCTAAAATACAAGAGCAAAGTTATCTGGAAAATAAGTTGAATGCAGGTCAATGAAAAGAAGAGGAAAAACGTGATAGTTAATTGTAATCACTGAATAACAAACTATCAGAATAAGTTGTCCAAAGGATAAGCCCAATTAGCAAGGAAATACAGAGGAAAAAAAATCCCCATAGACTTGTAAAACAGAATTCACAGAATTAATCTTAATCATCATTTTCATGGAATAATTTTCTTTTACTGCTTCCATTGTTAGCATTTTACGCTGCTATGTGCAAGCAAGAATATATAAATCTATATATAAATCTATATAAATATATAAATATTGCACACAAAAGGCTGCTCCTGTGGGTTTATCCTTCCCACTCCTTTCACAAATATTCCCAGGAGCAACATTCAGTGTCCTTCACCAGTGCTCATATCACACCTCATGCTTGGATAAACCATCAGTAACAAGGAGTGAAACCTTGAGCTAGAGTTTAATACACATAAATCATTTTTTCTCGAGCCAAAAACATGCTCAGTAGTGAAGGCTGTAGTGATCCAGGTGGTAAAGAGAGATAGAAGTGTACATTCAATACAGATTCAAAAAAGACAGCTTTGTGAAGTGGGACATGAGGAAGTCTTGATTCCATGCAGAGCAAACCCAAAGGCTATTTATAAATTATGAAAATGTGGTGATGGATGAAATTAAATATACTAGTAAGGCTGTCTTACCTGCTGGCAGGTCAATACACAGCATTATTTTCATTAAGTTTGGCCGTGCAGGTGAGGTCTACTCAGAAAAGGGAAATTTCACAGAATCTGTTTCCTTTGTAGCAGAAAACATGCATCATATAGATATTTTCAAAACATTAATCCACTGCTATTGCCACTACCTACATTTTCAGCAATGCCCTTTTCTGTGGGACCCTGAGGTTTCCAGAGTCTTCACATGAAACTGTGCTCTTTTGCTCTTAAACTGAGTACACCAAAAAAAAGTCATTGATGCAACTTTTTGTCTTTTTGCCTTGGATCTGCTAGCAATCTGCAGAAAGTTCACAACTCATGTTATATGGCATTGACCTTTTTAACTACTTGTACATAACACAGTTTGCCTGCAGTTACGAAACAGATTTCAATTTTGCAATAGTCCTTTCCATTTCTATATGCTCTTATGCTGTGAGAATTCATTAAATTATATGCCAGATTGTCAAACAATGGATGTTTCCCATTTTTAAGTCTGTGTCAGATATGATGGAGCAAAAGGTTTCCCTTGCTAATTAGGATATAAACAGAAGTGCTTGACGTGGGCTTTGCTTCCATGTGTAGCTGCCAGATGGACTGGAGCAGAGGATGTCTAAGCATGTGATTGCAAGAGCAAGCAAATCAAATGCACGGCCTTCTAAAAAAGTAGAGTTATTCTCTGCAGGGACATTTTACATTTTCTGTACAAATTAATCTGGGCTTCTGGAAATGGGCAAACTGGCAGAGGCACATTTGGGGCCTTAATTGTAATGGCTGGCAAGAACGAAGGAGCTGAGTCCACAAAGTGTACAACTCCTAGGTGCAAGCTTTCCATTTATATTGCTGCCACTCCTATGTGAGTTAACGGGAACTGAGTAAGTGAAGATGATAAAAGTTCTTGGGAAAATACCAGGTTTCTCCAAACTTCTTCCCAGTGCAGTGGAACAGACAGCCCAAGTCAGCTCTGAGGCTGAATGTTGTGAGAAAAAACCCAGTACCCTCCCAAACTATGAATCTTTCCTTCAAAAGAGTCACTGCTGCTAGCATGTACCTATCCCGAAATACAGACACTCCTTGTTCTGGTTTGGCTGCAATAGAATCATAGAATCATAGAATAGTTAGAGTTGGAAAGGACCTTAAGATCATAACGTCTGAACTAGGGTTTGAGAGGCTATTAATTAACCTCATCCTTTCTTCAAATTGGTATGTTCACCAATGTGAAACCAATGTGAAATGTATGTATGAAATCAGATTTTTCTTCCTGAGATAGATAGATTTGAAATAAGGGTTTCCCATCCTAGCTGTATTCAATCAGTCTTTAATATCATGCATTGACTTGAGGAAAAATGTGGGGCGGGCTTCCTAATTTCTCATTTTCCTAGTTTCCTAAGTCTCTGAGTGCTCCACTTGTCCCACTGAAATACATAATCTTTTTCCTGTTGCTGTTAAAGCTTAAAACAAGTACCAAATAAACATGACACCAACTGAAAAACCAATGAAGACTCAGCTCTTACTTTTTTTTTCTACTATACGTATTGACTTTGTCCTTTAACACACAGTTACAAAGTGGATGATGATAGATGATTTTTCGATTTGAATCATGATCACTGTTACACGTTAAAGGACAAAGGAAATAAATCATTCTGAAAAGACACAAAGAGGTGATAGTGTTTTCATCATTCAAAGACCTTTCCAAGTTGCCGGCAAATAAAGGTCTTCTTTGATGATGGTAATTTCATGGCATTTATCTCTCCTTGAGGAGGAAGTGCACTTGATGACTTTGATTTTTTTTTCAGTAGCCTCGTGATTTTTCAGGGGAAAAAAGTCAAAAACCTCGCAGAACGTTAAAAAAAAAAAAAAGCTGTGCAAAAGAAATAGTGCAGATGCAGGGAAAAGGAATTTTATGCTGTTCGGGATTTCTGTAAGAGGAAAAGAGTCTCTCATCAAACTTGTTTTTCCTTGCAAACTCAAAGAAAACGTATACTCAGTTCTCGTCATGCTAGGCTTTGAAGTTTTTTCCACAAGGTCCTGCCAACAACCCATGCAGGTCTGTGTCACCTCGTTTTGTGACAATCTGTTGGAAAGCAGAAGGTACTGGATGCAGTAGAGCTTTGCAATACTGGGGCATCTTCTTTGGGAAGTCAATGAAGCACTGATATTATGTCCTTCAGCCATTATAAATCATGGTTTTGAATAAAGTTTTGAATGCTGAAAAATGTGCATCACATTTTTCTGCAGACTATTCCATTGCTATTGAGTATTAGCACTGTCAGAACTGTCTTTGGCTCATATTTGTTGCTCAGCAATGCAAAGCATTTCATCTGAGTTTCGTTACAGAAGCTGAAAATAAAAACACTTTGCACTAGAGCAGAGATCAACACAAATTTTTCAGTTTTACAGCTGAATGATCCAAAAGTCTGGATAACTCCAAAAGTTTATACTCTCCATATCTCCAGGATCATAAACAGGCAAAGTCAATTTAGGCATAACAGATGTAAAAAATCAGTCCTGTATCATATGCAGTGATCCACGTTGCTTTACTATAGTATTAAGACTCTTTGTCATCCTCTATAGCTCAGATGGTTGATCCTTTAAGCTGATACTAGTCCCACTGGAGTCCTTTTAAGCTTGACAACCAGGAAACACAGCTCTCTGTTGCTTGGTCACTCTGCCTAAACAACAGACCAGGCCCTCCAACAAGGCATGGGAAGGTGGAAATATATACAGCTTTGCAGGGATATCTTTACCTCTGAGGACTGTAAAGCATACTGTGGGTTACATTTAAGTTCTGGAACATACTTTAAAATCTTGTAATATCTGCTGCTAACAAATTAGCGCATATGTGTGTGCATATATATATATGTATATATATATAAAGAAAACCCTGTCTTACACTAGCATATTCCCAGAAATCATGAAATCAGCTTCTCCAGAAATGCCGTGGGTTTATAGCCGAAGGTATCACAGCATAAGTCACAAACCAGACTAGTAAGGTAAATATGTACAGACAGTTTTGGTCGTTAACTTTTACTGACAATCCTATTTGATAAAATTATCATCTGTTGCAGGTAATGGGCAGAGACATAGTTTACTACTACAGATTTTTCACTCATCACCACACGTAAATTCTCAAGCTCAAATACAAGCCAAAGTCCTACTCTGTGTCACAGAGGTTTCCTCTGCTGACAGAAAAAAAGGCAGGATGTCATAGCTAAAGAACCATGCTGCTGGTAACTGACCATAATGAATTCTGCTACATATAATGTCAATTCTTCCTTTAGATACTTAAAATATAGCCAGGAAAGAGAGGTTTCCTTCAAACTTGCACAATAGCTTGTACCAATCAGGTTGCAGTCTATCTCAGAACCACCATCAGCATATCAGCACAGCTCTTTATTTAACAATTCTGAGGATATGGAATTAAAGGTTATTTGTAAGAAGGTGCAATTGAACTGTAGGTCTACTGTTCAAATTTATCTGTCATGTTGCCTAAGACACTACAAAAACACTAGAGATTTCCATCACCTATATATCATAAGCATCACAAAGAAACCGATTTAAGCAATATTACTGATGGCGAGTTCAATGCAGTACTCACTCCTCCAGCTGTTACAGAATAGGCAGGTTTTCTAAAAAGATGTTCCCTTTCTGTACCTCTTTTTCCTTCAAGCATATTGCATGTGTCTCATCAATGCATTGTCTCTCCATCTCATTAAACATCTGTGCTCAGAAGATCTCTTTTTTCCCCTGCCTCTGCTCATTAATTTCCTTCTTTCCTTTTCTCATTGTTCCTCTTTGCTATATTGTTTTTTATGTCTCTGGAGTATTAGGGAACGGCTGGGGAGAGAATGTTGTTTGTAGCACACAAAATCATATTGCTCTTATATGAACACAAGCCTGCAGCAGATCTGGTTTAATTTGTCAGTAGTTTATGTGTAATCATGTTTTAGAGGGACATAAAAAAGCTCAAGGCCTTCCATGTACTTTTTTCAAGGAAAGCAGGTTTTCAAGTGTTTTTAAGAAAGGCTCCTTCCTTTCTGGATGCTATAATAGTAAAAAGGCCAAAAAAGACCTTTAGGCAGAGAACGCTGAAAATAAATGTTGAACAAGACCAGCCTATCACGTAACTCAAATCAGCACCTTTACACAGACACCAGAGAAGAGTTAGCAACTTATGCTAGCCATAATTAGAGGTTTCAAAGAGAAAACAAAGTGCTGTCAGCCTAGTTTTGGAAAGACAGTGTTGTCCATCTCTCTAAAGTGAAAAGGATTACAGTTAAATAAAGACCTGTAGCAAAATATAGCAAAGGCTTGCAACTTGGTCCTTAGCCTGCATAGATGCAAAGTATATAGGCAATTGCAGAAGTGAATAAATCAGGAATTCAGTTGCAGACTGCACAGCAGCCATTACACAATATAACCATGATGGGATGATTTCAGTTTAAGGTTGTTGGGTTTTTTTGGAAGGAATTATGCAATTATAAATGGGAATTTGCCACATTAAAACTTCAGCAGATTAATAAGGTCCCAGGTTTGACCATCTGGATATATTAGGGAGATAATTTTATCCAGTTACTTTCTGTACATAACTTTTTCCTTTTTTTTTTTTTTTTTACTAAAACATGTTTTTGGTGTAGCCAATCTGAAAGTAGCATAGCAGCCTGGTCCCAAAAGAAAACCTGCTCTTTCTTTAGTCCAATTTTATCACCTTTGTCTGAACAATATCTACTATTAGTATATCTTTTTTATGATGCAGTATAAAAACATAGGAATGAAGGTTGAGATGCAGCATTGATATATATGCAACAGTGAAAGTAGCCCTAAGTATTCCCTACACCTTTATTACTAAATAGTCACATTGTCATATCACTGCACATTACTGACCTTCAGCAGCAGTGCCATGCAAACTTCCACAACCATATTCATAGTTATGCAGTGAAGATGTCCACTTTCTTCTATTATTTTAATGTCCTTCCCAAAGCATTGTGAACTGATTTAATCTAGACAGACCAATCAAGTCTATTCCTGTAGTGTTCCATAGTCATCATTAGTGCCACTTGTAGGTGGCATATATATATTCACAGGTATAAGCTATTAAAACATGCAACAGACATGAGTAGCACATGTTTTACAGACTGTTTCACACATACTGGTAGAAAGTGTTAAAGATGGCATCCCTTGTGACACAGGATTGCCACCTCTGCCATAAGAAGTGATGGGTACTTCTGTGCTATACCACAAGTCAGGGCCTGCAAGGGAAGCCGCAGACATGATGCATCGATGAGTGCATTTTAAAATAGGTTGGGCAATAGTGCTGCAGGATGTGAGATTAGGCAAAGGGACAGGCTGCATTTAGGAGTGATGCTGACGGCTTTCAGGAATATTGGAAATCATTTCCTCGCAAGTGTTAGCTCCCACACTCCTGGCAGAATCACTCGTGTTGTCGAGGTGAAGACAATATTCCCGACAAGTCCATCACTGGACACAATCTGGTGTTTCTCCTCTGGGAGGAGCAAGGGCAGAATGATTTACTGTTCTCTGCCTATCACTAGCTGCTCGAGGCAGGGCACACAGACATGTCCTGAGAGATGATAAAGGTTATTTATGTGTTTACCACTTTCCCTAGCGTCTTAAAATGTCCCCTTATCCTCTCAAGTCATCTATTATCTCTCAGCAGAAACCTTAGGACAGTGTGTAACTCCAAAACCATCACAAGTAATGATAACTTTAGAAATTATTAAACTTACTTCCTGAATATCCTCAGTGTGGTCACCTCTCCGATCAGCTGGATGTCATGCACAGCTCTTTTGAGGCTTGGATAGGTACAGCCAACGATGTCCTCCTTTCAGTCTTGCTGCTTTGAAAACACATTCACATATCATTGTCTTTTCTTGCTCTTGCTCTCTTCCTCTCCCCTCATTGCTCATGAGCACCTAAAAAGGCAGCATAGACACAAACAGGCCCTTTCCCAGCCTTCCTCTCATTTTTCAGAGAATTCTGTTACAAGAGCAGAAACACAAAAGTTTAAAAAAAGCCTCCACTTAAATAACCCCATTGAAAACCTGTCTGAAAGGAAGACACTCAAAAATGAGATAATCGGTACATTCAGACTGTGATAGGACTATTTTGAGCCTTGCCTTCTTGGGTTCTGGGGTTTTTTTTGAGCTCAAGTTCAAAGATGACAGCACAGTAGCTCCTTTAAGAAGAAGTGAAATGTGTGGATGACTTTGATAAATGAAACTATTCTTTCCTATTATTAGCCTATGAGTATAAAAAAAGCTAAATAGGACTAAGCTCTTCCACAGCAAAAGGAAAAAAAAAAAAAAGAATAACCAGGAAGGAACAAACTCTGAGCAGATCACCCCTCTGAATGCTGTTCAGTGGGGACTGAAGAGAAAACCAGAAATAACGTGAAAAGAGGGCTTATGCCTTGGTGTGTTTAGTCGGTAGCAGTGATCAAAACACACAAGACAAGAGTGCTTGTCTAGAGCAGGGAAACCTGGTATTGCTGAAAATTGCTGTCAGCTTCCCAAATAATTGCTTTAATGCAAGTCTGCAAAAAAATCGGGAAAATACTTCTTTGGACCTGGGCTTCAGCAACCAACCCCCCTGAATCAGGAACAGCTCTGAAGTAATGGATAAGGGCTGTATTCATCTGATAAGAACAGAAGTCATTGTGCTTGTGCTTAATGATATTTCTAGATCTTGTAGTAATAAACATCCCAACTACCAGGGAACGCAATGACCTAAGAAACTGTGATGTTACTTACAACCTCACTACATGAGAAGAACTCACCTTATGGCATTTCCTGAAGTGCATTGCTCGTTTGGATTATTATCCAAGACAAAAGATGGGACCACTGCCTTTGAGTCGCTTGTTCTTGAAGCTGTGCCACTTACCTTGACAGTCTTCTTAAAACTCTTGCTGTATTTGACATTTACTTTAAACCTCCAAGAACGGTGACAGTATGGAAATACCAACCAACTTCTGCTTTTCATGCGTTTCCCACCCACATGCCTTGCAAAAGGTATTTCATAGGAAACAAATACTGTGCATTTCTTGGATCCCAAATTTCAGAAGTTTAAAAATCCTTACGAGACCTTTTTCTTCTGTAAAAACCTAATAATTTGTGATACTGTTAAGTTATTTTGGGATAGTCTCCTTTGTGATTTTGGTTATAGGTACTGGGAACAGCTTCAGGGTTTAATTCTCAGTCTCAAGATAGGCCAAAATAAACCTTCTGAGAAGGGAAAACAAGTTGTTTGACTTGTTCAGCTCAATAAAAACAAAGTCATCAGCTTCACTGTTAATTTTTAGCAGAAACATCCATCTGTGAAAAATACAAGAAACAGTCAGGGCTAAAAATGCCACATGGATCTTTTTCATCTGGATCCCCAGACACACTCTTAGTTGCTGTGTTGTGCTGCTAACACTTACACAATAAATAATGGTCCAAATTTATCCCAGGTGTAATTCACTGGAGTTACTACCAGAATGAATTGCTCTGTTCAGATGTGATTACCCCCATTTATTATAAACTCTTTTGATAACTTGTTATAAATCTCAAGTATATCTAGCCTCCATGCCAGCAGTAGGTGGCAGTTTGGCTGACAGAGAAAGAGACATTTAGGCACAGATGCACTTTGCTGCTATCTGAGGCAAGATGAAGACTGCATTCAGAAAACAGGTCATTTTAGAGTATTTGTAAGAAACATCATAGTTTAATATATTTGTTTAGCTTGCAATTGTTGGGAGACTTCCAGAGGCCTCTGGATATGCCAACCTATTCTGATTTTTCACATAAATAAGCAAACAGAAGGTCTGCAGTCAAAAAATGCAGACTGATATGATGGTCTTGATGTATGTATGCAATATATGCATTCCTCCTGTCGCTTTGCAAAGTTGGAAAAGCTTTCACGTAGCAACTGCTACCATGAACCATTCAATCCTGTCACATGCTGTTGTTCCCTCCACGGCAGCTCAGCCAGGAGAGCACCCGCTCCTATGCCCAGTACAGGACAAGGTATCCTTCAGTCTCCCAAACATTGCTGTTTTTCCAGTTGCTTATCTTTGTATATAATCCCCAAAAAGCAAATATATTCTGGCAATACAGATGGAGTCAGCTTGAAAAGAAATGTAGGAGGAGCCTCAAAATGTGCAATAGGGCAAGAGAGACCTTGCAGTGGGAAGAGCAGCAGTCTGAACCTGGTTTGGTACTGCCAGTAAGCACCTCATGTCATCACCACCCTTCTCAAGCTGGGATGAATATCCACCCCTGTAAGACCATGGGGAGACAGAACCTGTCCAGCAAGGGAGAGCCAGGGACGCTGGGAGCTGTGCGTGACCTCGCAGGGCATTTCACCCTATCATGTTTGGTAGAAGCACGTGTACATCTGAAGCATCCACACCTACCATGGAAGGAGGGTGCAAAAGGGGCTCTACACCCCTAGTATTACCCCAACTGTATTATTGAGGTTTATCTGTTGAATTAATTGATATTGAACCTGAATACACTGTTCAATGATTGTCAGTTAATCACGTTGTTATCAAAATATTGCTTTGAACATAATTTGAGTTTAAAGACATGAATCTACTCTTTGTAAAAAACAATAGTGTTACTTTTTATGACACCAGAAAAATATCTCATCATATTATAGTGGCTGAGACCCTTATTTTCATGGATCCTTTGTTAGATCTCATAGGGAACATAAACCACAATGTAACAGCACTACAGCGTAATAGCATCATCCTTACCCCTTCACTACTAACAAAGCAGTACTGAAACAATTCCTGTTTAAAACTTGTAGCTCATTTATCCATTTACTAATGTGCGTCTAAAACAATTTAGAGTTAACTACCAGGTGGCTCTGGAGAAAATACAGACCTAATACCGCAAGCCATTGTATTACACCCATTATGTCTTCTTCTTCTTCAACAGTAACATCTTTGATCAAATTAAATCCAACGCTAAACTTAACTATTGCAAGCAGAAGCTTGCCAACTTCCTGTTCATACCCCTTAAGCACAGCAATTTTGCAAACGTATATGGAGAAAACAAATCTTTTGAGCCTCGTTTATTTTGCCTGGTAATTGATGAGTAACCTTGGGGTACAGATATGCATTACCTTGATGGAGGCTGAGCACAAACATTTATTGTGTTCTTTTGTAGATAACATGTTTCCTTTCTGAGAAGCTCAAAAGCTCTTTCCTCTTACAAGCATACTAACGTGAGACACAGGGTGACAACCATTTTATTTTTACTGCAGAAATGGGCAACCATCTGGTTAGCAATCTGAGTTCCCATCTCCTGTTTGGGCACAACAGAAGGAACACCTGCATGTGTCTTGATAATTTACGTAATTGAACTACACTGAGGAGAAAAAACATAAAAATAGGACATGTTTTTCTGATTATTGGTTTTCATCCTGTTTCATGTTGTCTTTTGCAGCAGCCAGTTTTATTCAAAGATCTACCTCACCTGAAATCTAAAAAGCAATGAAAATTTCCCCTTTTTCTGTGATTTACCAGTCAGTGGCTTCCTAAGCCAGACATCAATTTATGTTGTTGATTATGGAGTTTTTTCCCACAGAAGTATGTAACTGCTTTTGGATAATTGTTGTTATAGAGTGGTTCATACTTTGTATTCTGAGACTGAAATGTCACCAAAAAATGATACTTGCCATAGAGGGGATAATTATCATACCACCCAATCCAAACACATGAAAGGATCGGTTCAGGTGTGAAGTATCTCTGCATATAGAGTTTAACAAAGATTTAGTTTTTCAGTGCTGCCATACCAGCCTGTTTTCTTAAGTGATAGAGAAAAGCTTTTTAAACTTAGAGGATGAGGTCAGTCCCTACTCCAGCTATGACTGACTATAGATATTCATCCACATCTACAGCTTTTGGGCATTTGCCACCAGAATTTAAGAAAAGAACTGCAAAGGTCACCTTCCCACAAACACATGCTTTAGCAGATGTTGCATCAGCAGTTACTAATTCTACAGAAAATAGGATGTTTCAGGAACAAAGCAGATTCAAGAACACCATGAAGACACTAAGACACCTGATGGGAACGTGGTTATCATTCATCCTCCCTCCACTAGAGCAGACAATAGAAGACATGCACTCCTATGGAGGCATGAGAAGATGAGCAGGAGAAATGCCTACCATGAAAAGATATGCCACACAAAGAAAAGTCACAACCATCTTTCTTCCCTTGTCAAGTGAAGATGCACCATTAACTACAGAAGGACACAAAGTAATAAAAGACTGCAGTGGCTTGAACAACAAAAATTTGCATCTTAACTAATACTGGATGTATTTAGGTCTATGTGCAATAAATAGGCCCAGATCCACTATTGCGTAGGTTGACTCCTTAAATACGTTACCATGAGTGAAGGAAGGAAAGGAGGTGTTCATAAAAAGGCTCATCTCCTGCTGTCAACGGGAAGAATGAGGTGGTCCCCTTTCACAAGTAATTCAAAGAAGTAGACTCCTATTTAGATTAGATCCTCACATCTTGAATGATATTGAATAGATCTTCTACTGATTTTGCCTGCTCCTCTTGATGATTATATAGAGACCTTGGACTAACAGATACCAGTTTTGATTCATTTGCTCACATGCTGACATTTACAAAGTAAATATCCAGAACTGTCCAGGCTCTAAACTTAGTGGAGGCTCACTTTGAACTCAGTGGATAACTGTCTTGAGTCTTTTTCTTTCACTTAACGAAGACAGCTAAAATAGATAAAATTGTCCAATGCTTTCCATTGTGCATAAACAGGTTCAAGATGACTCTATCAGATGGAGACATCTACATTGCAGGCATACAAAGCCAGAAGGATGGAATCTCATTTCTGAATAAGGTGAGCTGAATCTTATCAATATGAGACTGTGTTCAGTTAATTCAATATTCTGTCTTTGGCAGAAGTAAATTGCTAAAACGCAAGTCAAAACCAAATTCAGCTGGGCTAACTGTGATCATTATTGACATTAGATACCTTTCCAATTAATGAACCACTTACAGGAAGATCTGACTTTTCATCTAATGTATTTAGGAATTTTAAACATCCACCAGATAAATTCTATTAACTGTATGTTTTGCAAAGTATCCATTTCAACCAATCATCATATGCACAGGATCACACACTTAACTACATCCATTCATTCAGTGTTTGAAACAGTAACCTGATTTAAATCCTAGTGAAGATGGTGAAGAATATCAATTAAATTAGACACGTCTTGCCTATTGATCAAGAAGATTATCAAAATATAATTATCAGAGTGGAAAATTCATAGTAGTGTTCAAGTGAAAAATGGTATTCCAGGAATCACCAATACCTCCGCAAATATGTGATTTTCCTTGGAGATGTCAGGCAACCATGAAGGATAGCAAACTGACCAAGGTGTTTTTCTTCATTAAAATATTATCACCCTCCAAGCCCAGTGACTCTATTCTAAAAATATGTGAGGGTTTGATCTAACCAGTAGTGTTTTAGGTAAAAAGGAGATCTATAACCCTGGAGATGCCTATTCCATGCTGGAAACCATGAAATTTACTCTCTTATCTTACACAGTTGGTCTGAATAGCTATAATTTTCACTCCAAATTTGATGTTTTATAGTTGGTGGTTGTTGCACAATGTAAGATGAAATAGACTGGTCTCAGACTATCAGGAGGTACCAAATTATAAAGGCAATGAAGCTCAACAAAGCGAAGTTCGAAGTCCTACACCTGGGTCACAGCAATCCCAGGCACAGCTACAGGTTGGGCAGAGAAGTGATTCAGAGCAGGCCTGCAGAGAAGGACTTGAGGTCAATGAGAAAATGTACATGAGCTGGCTTCACTGTGTGCTCGCAGCCCAGAAAGCCAACCGTATCCTGGGCTGCATCCAAAGGAGTGTGACCAGCAGGTCCAAGGAGGTGATCCTGCCCCTCTGCTCTGCTCTCGTGAGACCTCACTTGGAGTATTGTGTGCAGTTCTGGTGTCCTCA
>JANHGB010043373.1:0-19410 GCA_026283785.1 Coracopsis vasa | reverse complement strand
GCCTGAACGCACCCTCCCCAGGGCTGGGCTGCACTTTCCCCCCCCTCCCGGCCCATGGCTCGGCTGCCTGGCGCTGGCCCTGCCAGACCCCACTTGGGCGCTGCCGACGCCGCCGACCCCTCGGCACCGCCTCGCCGATGAGTTGATCCGTTCCCGGGAGCTTCTGGCGGCAGCCAACGCCTCTCTCCATCGGGTGAAGGTCTGCTAGGGGCTGGGCGGGCGGGGGAGAGGACGGGAAGGCGGTGACGGAGCAGTGATGGTGTTGAGGCGGGTGGTGATGAGGTGGTGGTGGTACAGAAGTGGTCAGTTATGGGGCAGTAATGATACCCAGGCAGGCGATGGTGGGTTCGTGAGGGTACCAAGCCAGGGTGTGATAGAGCAGCGATGGTATGCAGGCAGTGATGGGGCAGTGAGGGGAAGTGGTGATGAGTTATTGAAAGTACTGTCACATGCATTTCGGCCTCTTAGTCTCTCTACTGTCTTTTATATTTAACCACAGTCCTCACACAGTCTCATTCCTAGGATTCAGCAAGACAGCTGTGATGCATCATGTAAAATTGTGTGTATTTACATATATATAATGTATATACACAGGATGATGAAGCTGAGTCAATTACACTTTTTTATTCCCTTTTTAACACAGGAGCTTGGCACCCTGGGATTTGAATGTACCCTCGAAGAGGTTGATCTTGAGGATATCACTAAGAATCAAATGAACACAATAACAGCCTGCACATCTGAGGATCCAGAGGTAAAAAAATATATCAAGTTCCAGCGTCATATTTTCATGGAACAGCTATATAATTCACACTTCCACAAAATCACCATGTCTCATTTCTTTAATTTGCAGACTGGAAACTGTCCAGTGCTGGAAAGATCTCCTTTTGATATGGTAAATCGCAAGTTTCCCGAAAGAACCCCTTTGTTGACTTGTTGTATGTTTAAAGCATTTAACAGTGGATTCACACATTTCCTAATAATTCTGATTATTGCAGAGTAAATGCCTGCAGGGCATCCATAAGGATCTGAATGCCTACAGGGCAGAGCTGAAGAACTTCAACGATCAGGAGGTGCTGGCAACTATTGATGAAATGATGAAAGTAAGTCTTTCTGTCTCCTTCCTTTCTATTATTTCTGTCTTAAACCAGGGATTTTAATCCAGTTTGCTCCATTCTGAAGTCAGTCAAATAGTGACTTTTCTTTAATCTGGTAATTAAAAAAAAAGTCTGTTCCTGTTTTTCCTAGAAGAGACTTGATTCTTATGAGTTTTGTATCACACATCATGTTTTTCTTTTGCTGCTATGGTACTCTCTATGGCTCCTTTGTTTACACTGCTCTGCTCTCACAATGAGATACAGTACAGGATTTTCTGCCAGTTCCACAGAGAACTCAAAAATAGAGTACAAGATAGAGTAGAAGGGACACAGCTTTGTTCCTCTTCCAAATACTGAAATATAATACATCTGGTATACCAAATATGACATCGCATATACTGAACGTTGATAAACATTATTAGTGGTTAGAGGGAATAAAAGTTAAAAGTTTGTTTGTTTCACAAAAGCTAATTAAAACAAAAGTTAGTTGTGTTTGTACCTACACAGCATCTCCCAATAGCCTGGAGATTCTGGCCACAGGCAGATGAGCCCAGTCTAAAGGGTCACTAGACAAAGCCAGCCATAAGCATATTATTTAAAAAGCATCTTTATTCCTGGACAGAAAGAGCATTTGTGCACGAATGGACATTTTTGTCTCAAGGAAAGTACAATTGTGCATCCTAAGTCTATAAATTATATCATTAAATATCTCAATTGTTATCTTAGGTCTATTAATTATATCATTAAATATTTCAAAACTTATCCAAGGTCTATTAATTACATTAAATATTTCAAATTTTTCATTTAGAAGAGTACATTCTTATTCCTAAGTCCTGTAATTTATCACTCGGGGTAAAAAAAACTAAAGAGGTTTTTGGTTTAGCCACTTTCTGGCCATAGCTTAGTAACATGCTGACTTCTTTGCAGGCCTTGAAGACCAGTAGCGGGAGTGCACCACAGCCATCAGCAGGCACAGAGCTCACTTCGTTCAAAGGGAGGATGAGGCTCTGCAGCATCCTTCATGCCTTCCAAATCCGCACGGTCACCATTGACAGGATGATGAACTATCTGACCTCTCTGGGGAGCGCGCTGTAAGCACCCAGCCCTCCAGCACTCTGGGTAGAAATTTGACCTAAGGATGTTTTGGAGAAGAAATTGTAGGCTCAATACCCTGAGTGGCAGATGGAGACTTTTAAGGAATCTAGCGCATAATTTTTCAGTTTCTTTTAAATCATGTTTTAATGAGGTGTTGCCAGTGCCTTTTAAGCTATCATGTTAAACTTCTAGATTTCTAGAATATAAGCTACATTGTAGTACCAAAATGTTCTCAAATCACCAAACACTCAACTAGAATTTCTTTTATTCAGCTGTAATTTTCAGAAATTGAAACATATTTATAATAATCAATTTATTTATGATATTCCTTATTTATTGCCTAATAAAATTAAAGTTTGCATAAAAATTGTGGTGGATTTTTTTTTTTCCTTGAGATACAACACAAATACTTTTAAAATACTTTGAATATTGCTGGCATGTAAAGGTACACCATAACAACATTCAGCACTGATACCATATTTTAAAATCCTGTTTCTACCTTCTTGCTTACATCAGACATGGTTTTTGTGGATTTCCTCTCGGACTGCGCACTCAAAGCAGCCAATTTGATTTTATCCTCATTTACTGTGATTTTCCAGCCAGTTCATAGTTTCTGGGGTGAAATCCTGGCTCCACTGAAATCAGTAGTGAAATTGTTTCAGGGAGCCAAGGATTTTTGCATAGCTTTGAAGGCCAGAAGGGATGTCGGGATGATTATTTTCCCAGTTCTTGCCTGCAGCATGTAAGCTAGCCTGAACAACAGCATCTATCCCCTATTTGGTGGGTCTGTCCTTGGCTGCACAGTGACTTTGGCTACATCCCAGCCAACTCCCATACTGCCTTCATTGCCCATCGTCACCAGCACCTTGGTCTTCAGCTCTCTCCCCTTACTTGATTTCTCCAGGCTCTGCTCTCCCAGCTCTTTGGGAACCCCTAAGTAGTCCCCTTTGGATGCTGAGGGGCTGGTGGGACCCTCAGATCTTCCAGCTGCTGAGGTGACAGCTGCTATCCTCATCTTCTCTCCTCTGCCCCAAGCGTTGGTGTTACCTGCACACCACACTAGCCCTTAAAAGGTAATCTTATGAACTCCCACTGGTTGAACTAGGGCTGTGATCCCTACTCCCACAGAACACTCACAGTGTAGACTGAGTTTTAAGGTAAGAACAACCTCACGCTCTGGTGCTGTGATGCAATTGTAATATTTCAATTCCTTCTGCATGCAAGAAGCATACAAAGCCAAACTGAAGCCCACAGAAATACAATCTATATCTTTTTTTAAAAAAAAAAAAGCTTCTTGATTTTGATTTAAAGAGCCTGAATGTTGAAGACCTCACCTCTTCTGACCAGCTGCTATGCTAGCCAGTTACCCTCATTATTACAAATAACCATCTTATTTCCAGCTTAGATTTACTGATACTTGCTTTTGACCAGAGGGGTCTATTAGACCTCCATTTTTCAGTGAGTATCTTAAAGATCCCCAGTGGCAATTTCCACCCACTTGTCCCAGAGAGAAGAGCTAAAGGCAGTTCCACCCAGGGATGGAGAGCCTCACATCAACCTGCCTGCCCCACACAGGGTTTTTTTTTCCCCTAAATACTCCACTGGCAGAAGAGCATGCCAGATCCTGGGCACCAACACAGCCCTTTCCCGCAGCCACCCTGTTGGATGTATGTACCAGTGGAGCATCAAGGGTTGGAAAGATGGCCCACAACATACAACAGCCTTGCAACATTCTATCCAACAGCTAAAATTAAAATATACATATATATAAAAATAAAAAATCATACGTAAATAGTGTAAATGTCTCCTTTTTAATCCTTACTTTGTAAAAGTATGCCTTTTCTTTCATAACCATACGCAGAGGAAGATGATCAAAAGAATCCATGTCTTAGAAACAAGACAATATGCTGCATCAGGTTGCCGATCTCTTCTGCAAATAACATTTGTTCCAGATATTTTCCAATTCTGCAGTACGTGCATTGCCAACAAAGTAACAGCCTTCACAGACATTTTAGCTTCTCCTATTTTAGTTTAAGCACCTAATTCTATTCAAGTTAAAATTAATCAAGTAAAAAAAAAGTATAAAAAGTTTATAATACTAAAAAAATTATACAACATAAAAAATTATCTCATAAAAATTGAGACAGAATATACAGAAAAGAGTGAAGAGGAAATTCCCAGAGAAAATTCAAAGCTGCCTAGAGTGGTGCTCCCATGAAACCACACTTCGGGTTTTTAGAAAACAGAACCACAGCTTAACAAGGACTGAATGTACACGAGTATATACAGTAATTATGTATATATACAGTGATTATGCAAAGGAATTTATCTGCAAGTTTAGGACTATTCTTCCCTGATCTTGGGCATCTGTAAGAAATACAATGTACCACATGATTTTGGCAGTTCAGTATTTTTTAAGGGGACAAAAGTTTCTGTATAACTTTTCTCCCTGTCTTTCCCTGATTTAAATAAAAATGTTCCCAGATAATAACCATATACCTGAACAAGGTAAGCTGATTTCTTCCAGTGTTCATGTCTTTTAGGACTAGCTTAAATGAGACAAAGCAGGGTGGCAGTGTTGGGCTTCCCTGTACATGAAGCCCGGCACTGCCAGCTGCAATGCTGGGATCCACCACATGAGTAATTGCTCCTGAAAGTCTTAAGTGTGCTTATATCCATGCAAAAATTCATTCACATTTCTTGCGAATATTCTGCCTAAACTTTCCGTTCAGTAGTGATGCCTCGCATCTTCCTTCCCAAATCCAAGCAAGATGCCGGGGAAGTGGCCGGAGAAGTATAATGGTTGGCTGGGGAAGCTCCCATCATTCTACTCCTAGCTGTAGCTTCACCAGCTCAGCACTGAGCCGAGAAACCTGAAGAAAGGCAATGGACAAACACACATGGATTATCTGATCTCTAGAAGTTATTGCAATGTACAGTTGAATAATAAATGCATTAAAACCCTATGAGGCAGCAGAAGGCTATTGCACAGACAGGTTTGTGAGTGCAAGATGAGCGAGGGAGCACAAGCAGCTCTCCACCCTTTGCAGCCAGGCTGCTTTCAGGGAGAATTAAGAACAGAGTTTTGTCTATTCCAGAAAATGAAAATATATTTAGATTTTAAGTGAGGTTCCCCTTGGCTGGCTGAGTTCTCAGCTCAATGAACAACTTTGGTTTGCAGAAGGTGAAGCAAATGCAAGAAGTCCCACAGAAATGAGTAGGAGCACCCATGGACAGCGAGGAAATACATACACACACACGGATCTGCAGGACCAAACCACTAAGTCACCCCTCGGGGGAAAGTGTTAATTTTTGTTCCTAAAATATATACAAGTAAAGACCCAAACATCCCTTCTTAGGACTTCCAGAGAAGACCAAGAATTGGACTAGGTATATAACACTGACCATGATGGCCAGGTCATGCTGAGAGTACTCTTAACTCAGTCAGTGGAAAAATAGTATTTATTTTATACCAATTTCTGAAGGGAAGCATAAAAATGTCACAAGGAAGAAAGCAATTGCTAATAAGAGAAGGGAGGTAATTTTTACCTACGTAGTAAAACACGTAGAAGGTATTTGGTAAACCCCATGACGAGAATTCTAAAAATACATCTGAAACACGCTGATGTAATTCAATAAATGGCAATACCTTGTAGTGCTTGCAGTATCTCATAGGACGCTTTTTCATGGAGACTTTTGTACAAAGCTTCAGCAGTTCCATTGCCTTGTTCTCTGTCTCTCCACTTACTTAACAGCAGAAATTTTTGCATATTAACTTCTTCCTCTGTTGCCTGAATCTGCTCAATGTCTTTCATTTCCATCTGAAGACACTCAATGGCAATTTCTCTCCACTGCCTACCAAACAATTTTGCAATCACCATCAGCTGTTGATCAGTTAGGTTTCTTGTTTCAATTCCACCTGAAAACACATGGAACAAAAATCAGATTTAACATTTCACTTCTTGTTAAATTTGTGAGCAAATTCCACTGTAGTTCTGTGCATGACCAGGGGACATACAATGAAGGTAACCTTATTATTCAGATTAGCTGGCAAGATCAGATCCCAGCGCTGGAGAAAAGAGCCTGCAGGACTAGGAAGCCTAGCTCATGAAGATGACAGCACCTGCTTGCATGCTAGCTGCTGTAAAGGGTTGTTTTTTTTTTCCCATCTATAAGCAGCTATTCATCCAGCATAAGAACTTCCCTTGGTACATTAGGTTACCAAGCACACAGAGATTTTAAAACATATAACGTTAAGGTTACGCTAAGCCCTTGCTGCCTCACGGCAAGTTCAGATGTCTGCTGCTGTCGAACCCTACGGCTGCCCCAGAAAGGTGATGTTTGTTTGTATTTTAATTTCAATGGCTCCAAAATCTCAGCCCACGCTGTTGCACAGACTGAGCCACCTTCCTTCCCCGTGTCACCACTTACACATAAAACAGGGTTTGAGGGACGGAAGCTCTCCCTCTGCTGGCTACATGTACCCATAAACAAACATGTACATGGCTACTTCTGATCATTTTTTTCATTTACTTATTGAACTAACATGATTTCTTCTGTATTTTTTCCAAGTAACTACTAGTAAATGAATAAGTTCTGGGTGGAAGCCCCCAGACCCCGAGCATTTCTGACCATCAGGACATTACCTATCAACAGTAAACGGGAGCTGATTTTTTCTCAGAAAAACTCAGCCTGTTACAGCTCAGGAGACTCCCCAAATGCAAAATCTGAGCCATGTAGTGGAAACCCCTTTCAAAACCAGGCACTATTTCCCAGTCTTACAAGACAACATTTTAGCTGACCCTTACAAAGCAAACTTCCTAGCTGCTTCTCCCCATTTACTTACTTAATGAATGACAGCGTAGCAAAGCATAAAAATGTAGGCATGAATTCTGCACCTACAAAAGCAGAACTTTCCTCTCCTATATTTCATGCTCAGATTTGTGGAAGTCTTTTAAAAAGTGAGCTCAGGTTCAATTCTAGGGATACAAAAAAAACCAACCAACCAACTAACCAAACAAACAAACAAAAACATTATTATAAATGACACAGAAACAGAATACCTGCTTTATTGCCTGTCCTCTGCTTTTTGCTACATAGCACATCTTCTTCCAAAATGCTGAGGGCTGGTTTCCGTTTTTTGACACCTAAGAAGCAAGCAAGAGGTGATGTAACTTCTTTCACATCACTTGAGCAAGCGACGTACACAAAGAGTAAGTCACCCCGACTGATCTTGAAATTGACTTACTGACTGCGCTTCTTTTCTGCTCATTTTTGTTCTGATCATAATGTATCCAGTCACCTGGGAAACAGTTTTCAGAGGAAACAAAAGGTGAGGCAGGAATTCCCATTGCTATGCCCTATCAAACAATTCTCAGGCACAAAACCAAGCTATTGGGTGGATTCTGGCTATTGAGCTAAGATTTTGTATAATGAGGTGATTTTTTCCCTCTTATCCAACATGCTGCAGGACGCCATCCATAATACGCAATAGAAACTGCAATCGAAATTGCACATTATTCTCCATAAGTAAAACCAAAGGGAAGGAACCTCCTGCAGCCTTTACTTGGTCATGAGGGATTCTGCAGGTTACTGCAACATCCCCTACACAACCTCCCATAGCACTTCGGTATTTTATTATTATGCGCTCCAAATCTCCTGATTTTTACGGCAGGAATTTAGATGCATCCAAAGGCTGAATTATACCCCAACTCCTGCATCCTTTCAGCAAGAACATGCTAGTCACGGGAAGATCAAAGACTCACTCTCTCTGAGTTTTGCTTTCCATACGGTCGCATCAGACTCCAGCTCAACCAAAGACAAGGTGAAGTCATCAGGTTTCTCCAAATAGACTTCAATGTAACTTTTTAGTTTCAAGAGAGATCCATCAACAAATTCAATTTCCTATACAATGTAAATATGTTAAAAATAAATATTTACCCAAAACATAAAGAGGAAATATTTGGCTGTTGTCACAGGTCTGAGCCCAACTCCAATCTCCCCAGATTTTTGCTGTTGAATTTAGCATCAGGATTTCTTCCCAAAATTTTACAGCTCTAAGGAGCAAATGCTTTCTACAGTGATAGCAAATGAATGTGAAATATGCCCTTAACACCAGTGCAGGAACATACAAGAAAAGCGATTTTGTGCCATGTTTCTAATGAAGCTGCTATGCATGAAATGAGGGCTGTGTAAAGGACTTACCTCTGGAGTTACTTCAGCTTCTGGCTCACAAACTAATCTATACCTCTTTCCCTTCTGTAGTAATTTTTGGCATACAGGGGGCTTGTCAATTTTAATGAATTTCTTATTTGAATGTTTCACAGCTCTTGAGATATCCTAAAATTTAAAAAGATGATTTAAAGGTTACTTCAGTAAAGGAGTTAACATTTAAGGCCTGTGTTAATGTGGTTCCTTGGGTTTTTCTGTGGCCCCAGCTCTATAGAACAGCTGTGACCTGTTTCACATGGCAAACTTTACAGAAAACTGTGCACTAAACACCATGCTTACCAACCATCACATAAACCTCTTCAGCTATTGTGCACTATAGGTGAAATTAGACAAAAGAGATCACAATCCAAATAAAAGGAAGGTTATTTGTTGCTGTCCCCTTCTAGCCTTTGACTATGTATTGTAAGGGGTAAAGGGTGAGAGTACAAGAAGCTCTTTCAGATATAAATCCTGAGCTCTGTGGATTCTTTTTATAGCAGCTCATGAATGAACATGTTGGCCAGTATAATTATTTAAACATCGTTTTGTAACTTGGCAGACCTTTTTGATATGGAAATCTCATTATAGAGATAGATATAGCTTTGCATGCAAACACTGGGGAAAGACAAGAACATCTCTTCGCCATACCCCATCCTCCATGTAGCACCCCTATAACCAGCCCTGACAGTATTTCTGTATCACACCACGTTACACAAGCCATACCTTTATAAAGGAGTCGTTGTTTGTAGCCACATAGACACGAAAGGATAAGGAGGGATGCTCGTCAACAACTTTGTAGAGGATGACAGCGCCGTGGTACTGCACCGGCTCCTGGCTCTGAATGAGAGGCCCCACGGGTGAGAGCGAGCTCACCAGCCACTTCACATGCGAGGCCGAGTAGTCAGCTGAGGGCTCGATAGCTGCGCCCTTGCCTTTGATGTGCAAAACCTTGAAGGCCATGCCAGCGCCATGATCTGCAGGAACACATGGATGCCTCAGCACCTCTGCACCGAAAAGCTGGCAGCCTCCCCCACCCACCTGGCCAGTGGCCAGCACTCACCACCAAGGCAGAGGGAGTGGGGAAACTGGATGGAGGTGAGAGCAGGGGCCGAGTCACAGCGCACGTCGAAGAGGGGGCCGCCCACAATCCATGGCTTTTCCACGAGGTTGGCATATTTGCTCCAGGACAAGAGGGAGTATGTGATTTTGACGGCCTTAATTACCTCAAAAATCAAGCCTGTGAGGCTGCACTGGTAAGTCCCCTCTGTGTCCAGATGCATTCTGCCATGGGGAAGAGCGACTCAGTTTAGTTTCCACTGCCTAGCAAATACCACAGAAATACAGTTTGCAAGGGATAACCGAGAAACTCCCTTCCCAACAAGCACAGAGCACTTTATCTGAATAGCACAGAGGCCACTACTTTAACTCATCTCTACATTTAAACTGTCACTGAACTGTTAGAAACTACCCAGGAGCACCCAGTGCATGCAAAATAGCAGTAATGAACATTCTGCATAACATTTCCTGCAAATGAGGCAGCTGCTTTTACACGAACGCTCAGCCCAGTTCCCACCGATGTCAGAGCCAACACCGTACACTGACAACATCAACATCACACATGGACAACACCAACCACACACAGTGTCAACATCAAGGTCACACACTGATGACGACTTCCAAGCCAGAGAGAAGAACAAGGCTGGGATCCAAAACAAAATGCAGGGTCAGTGTAAAGGAAGAAGACAACTACTCTTGTGAAGCAGGGCAAGACCCCTCATGTGATCCAGACTAAAATAAGCACATAAAAATGTGCCTGATTTTAATTACTACTGCAAGACAAGGCAGGCAGGAAACTGTCCTAAGAGTTTTCTTGGACCAGGATTTGGAGGCAGCACAGGCAGCTGCTCTACATTGTTTATTTTTAAGGATTTGAGGGCATCTTCCAGCATTTCTTCACTTGCATTTGTGCAGCAGATAAACTGCTTTCCCACTTAAAGCGAAGAGAGAAGTATCTTGATGAGACATGTACATGTATACCCATAATATTAAAGAAATCCATACATATATTGTCCTCCAGCAAGTCTCCTAGGGGTCACTTGCTCCTTCTGTCCCTATAAATAGAGTAAAAAGAAAAACAATATAACTAAAAAGGTGATGGGAGAGCAGAATTACAATTTGCAAATTATCCCATGCAAAGTGTGTGCGCTGGGGGTTTTTATAAACGTACATTTTCATTTCTGCAGTGCTCACAGGGTGGCAGGGAGTTCACTTCTAGTGAGAAAAGAGGAAGATCATTAAAAGCAAAGTAATCAAACACTCGGGGGGGGGGGGGGGAACAAAAAACCACAAACAAACAAGAAAAGCCAGCCCTCAAGAGATCCGTTACTACCTGAGTCATTGCAGCACGGTAGCGATTCCTTCTCCTCCTGTTCCTCATCTACAAAAAAGCAGTTTGCAGCAATTACCTCAGCCTCCAGCAGGTCTTGCTCCCGTGTTCGGCAAGGATAACTCACCAATTT
Organism: Coracopsis vasa; assembly: GCA_026283785.1. NCBI lineage: Eukaryota > Metazoa > Chordata > Aves > Psittaciformes > Psittacidae > Coracopsis > Coracopsis vasa. The sequence continues at coordinate 8,492 of JANHGB010043373.1, read as the reverse complement.
AATTAGCTTACATTCATAAAAACCTAAGGAGAATATTCCTAGGACTACGTTCTTGAACGCACACTTGCACACCTGCATGTGCAGGCTTGGCACAGGGATGAAGATGAACGCCAGGATATCATTTCTGTCAAAAGCTCATCACTTGCTCAAATTACTGAGAATTTTCACAAGGCTTAAAAAAAGATCCACCCCCAGGATAGGTCTCATTGTGCCAAGCGCAAAGTTCAACCACCTGGCACGGAAGTTGGCAACAGCACTCCTAGTGAGCAGGTAACCACACTATTTGCAGTGTATTTGTTCCCAGAGTGCTTGAATTCTCCTCTTGAATTCTCCCAACAAAATCAAAAGCAAGCACAGACACATCGAGTGGAAGCTTTTAGCCCGAAGGGTGGATTTTGCAGGAGCTGAGCGGCAGAGCTGTTGTGACAAGGTGTGAGGCAGGGCTGGCTGCTGGCGTGCTGCTTGCCTCTGCTTCCTGTCCCACCAACACTCTCTCCTGCAAAGCCAGGACTCCGGGCAGGCTGTCACAAAGTCATCCTGGGACATCAACACCCTCCGGAGCAGGCAGATGTGGGAGAGGCAGAAAATGTATTGCTGCAGCGAACAGCCTGGAAAACATCAGGCAAACACCACCCAGTGCTTTGGCTCCCTTCCTGCAGCCATGCTGTTTCAGACCCTGAGCTGCAGAGGGGTTGCAGTGACGCGGGGCCACTTGGGACGAGTGGAAGCTCAGCTCAGCTCCTTCCAGCATTGCCCTGCACCCACAGCCCTCCATTTGCAAACAGAGGCAGCAAGCGTGCAGCGCGCATGCACCCTGTGCCCCTCCTTCCTGGGTATGCTCTCTAGCAAGTTGTTGTAACAAAAGACATGGAGGTGACAGCCGGGCCAGCTCTAAGTCACTTTGCTGCCATCACGTACCCTTACGCTCGTGCATCACTTACCTGTGCTGGCCTTGTAAGACAGATAAAAGGAACAGAATAAAAGCACACTCACCCGACCTTCTTCCATCTGACTCCTCCGCATCTGATGAGAAAAAGCTTTGTAATTATTTCACTAAAGACTACCAATCTTGTATGAAACCAGAATAAACTGCCAGTGGTGTAACCCATATAAGCAAAAACCCGCAGGCTTTTCATCAAGAGCAAACACTTCCTTTAATTGTTTTCCTGTCCATCCTGTTTTGCCACTTTTACTGTCAAATTTGAAGCAGATTTATAGCCTTTTGGTGTTTGGACAACTACTGTGTTGTAAAAACATCTGCGTGTATTGTGTCTCTGAGGCTTAAGCAACGTTAGCTGCTGCTCTTCTATTATTGCTTTGCTCAAAACTGAATGGTTAGAAAATCATTTCCTCACAAAAATATCATTCTGCTTTTCAGCATGCAATCACTGAATTAAGTGTTATGCAGTAACCTTGAGGCTATTCCCATAAAAAACAGCTGGTTTAAACCAAACATACATCTTCAAAAGAGAGATAATACATAAATCACAACGCAACGCTCACCTGATTCCTCTTCTGAGGTACTGCTAGAGCTGTGTTCAGAACTGTCCTCTCCTTAACAAAATTACATCCCATTAGTCACAGGCAGAATGAAATAAAGCAATGTCACAGGTAACTAAAAGGATACATCTAAAAGTTTAAATACAACAGGCTGGTCAGCAAGTTAGATAATATAACAGAATAGAAAAAATACTGAGGCGAAGGAGCATCAGAGCATCAAATCCCAGCACGAGAGGGGACATAGGGTTCACCCACGCCCTTCTAAAGGGTACATGTGGTGTTCAAGATGCTTAATGTTAATGTTTTATACAACCTGAGACTATTTTGGACCTCCACTTGTGGCACGTCCCAGTTCACCCAGTTAAATTATGGTTTCCTGTGGCATGCATGTGAGGAGAGAGAAGCACTGCTGGGAGCTGGTATGTCCCATCAGTGACATGACTCATGTGGATGTACCATAGGTGGCTTTAATAAATTATTCTTACAAAGTTAAAGAGAAACCAGTATTGCAAAGGAAGTGGCTTGAGGAGCTGCAGCAGTGTATACGCTGTGTATTTATCATGTTGTAGGGAAATGGTGGAGCATGGCCAGCCACGCCACCCCACATGCAGGGAAAGCCCTCAGCCACGTGTGTGCTCACCTCCTGGGTGCTCCTCGGTGGAGCTCTCTCCCTCCACACCACCAGCCACCATCTCTGCAAAAGAAAAGTCACTGGGAGCTATAGGCTTGAAAAAGATTAAACTCTCCTCTTGGCATTTTTGCATTATGCAGATCAGAGGAAGGGAATATATAGCAGGAATGTGAATTCTAAAAATTAGTATAAAAAAATCAGAGCTCTTACCCATTAACCTAAGGCATTACACCGTGGTTTTTAAAGCGTTTTTAAAACAATTTTTAAAGCCAGCAGTTATGGTCATTTCCATTCTGAAGGACAGGCATTTCTCATAACAATCCCCATTTGAAGTGCTGTATTTCACAAAGTTACTGTACCTTTTTCATCTGAAGAGACGGACTCGGCTCCGCTGGAAGACAAAATGGGAAATACATGAGCAGATCTGTCCTGCACTTCCACACAAGTGGGCATTTACCTGCCGGCATTGCTCCCTGGCTTTGACCTGGGAGGTTGTAAGGTAACTTAAGGTGACGGGTTGGTGATTAAAAATTAATGCTATTATCATGCTTTTTACCCATGGCCCTGGCTCTTGCCCTGACCCTACCAGGGGCAACTGGCTCTGCTGCACAGGTTTCCCACTGGCACAAGCCCTCGCCCCTGGCTCCTTCTACAAAGTGCCTGGACTTTTGGTCAGGTTTGGTAGCAATCCAAACAATCTTCTTCAGCAAGGCACAAAGCTCTGCTAAACACTGTGGCCCAGATGTGACAGATGACTCCAACAGACCCCATCAAACATTTGTGGCTTATGGCAAATTCAGGCTGACCTTCAGTCTCCATTCACCCCTGAAAAGTGAAAGTGTGCTGGTTTTACCATTTGTGGTCAAAGATTGGGTCTGGAAACCTTTCCGTGGAGCTCCACAAGGGTCCACGATGTCTTTCCTGCAGCCACACTGAATAGCCACCATAAAAGCTGCTGCTGAGGAAGGCACAGTTACCATAAACCAGCAGGTGACATCCAGCTCTCCTTCGCTTCAGTGGCACAAGCAAACATCTCAGCCCCTCTGCCCTGCCAGTGGGCAGCTGGGGCAGCAGCCGTACACCAGTGCATCTGTCCCCTGTCTTTCTGAAGGCAGGAGAGGGATTTCCTTGCCACTCTGGCAATGCTGAGGGATACTGATGAGGGCAAAGCAGCAGTCGGGTGCCGCTGGGGTGAGTGGGCATCACTGCAGGGGTCAGAGCCTTGTACACTGCCACTGGATTGAGACACATGGACTGGGACAGCTCGACCACAAAATCAAAACATAAAAAATTAATAGAGGCAGGACAATAAATCCCGTAACGTACGGTAGAGGCACCAGGCAAAGCGATGCAAGCAAGGGGAGTCCTTGGACAAAGCACAGCAAAAGAGGTGGCTGCATGGGAATGCTCCCGCACAACCCAGAGCTGTAGGAGTTTGTTGGTCAAGGGCAGGGAAAGCGGTGCTGTGGCCAGTTAGATATGCAAGAGAAGCTGGGTAAGGGTTTCATCGTGGGCATAAATGGAAAATTACACAACAGGAGTTGTGCTTCCAAACCATATCTTTAAAAAAAAATAAATAAAATAATCACATAGTATCTACAAGATTTTGAAAAATCCTCCAAATACCCAAGAACTGCGCCTGAGCAGTTGCTGTTTGTGCAACCCTTCCACCAGGTGCTGGCTTGTTAAATATCGTTTGCCTGCATCAGGCTTCATACTCCCTCACAGCTGCATTTCCCTCTTTCTAAGCTGAAAAACACACTCTGGAGGAGAAAAGCATGAAGAAAAAAAAATCAAACAGCTCTATTCAGTGTAAGGAATTATTGCCCGCAGGGAATTATTGTCCACAGGGAAGAAAGCCATTGTTACCCCCAATCCCTGCTCTGCAAGAGCTGCAGGGTCACAATGTTATTTCCCATCCCCACTGAAGCAAAACAGCGGTCACAGCTTTATGGGGCTAAAGATAAATAGGTTCGTTTTTACACGGCCCCAGCTGCCGCCTGTTGCACCAATAGCCAAGGGCAGCGGAGCCGGGGGAGCGGAGCCCGGGGAGGAGCGGGAGCCAGGGGTGGAGCGGGAACGGCGCTGGCTCGCCTAGCGCTTTTGTCTGCCGGAGGAGAGGATGCCGAGCGGGACCGGGATCTGGCCTAGCAGCGGGGGTACCTGCTTGTCTGGAGATGCTGTCTATCATCCACATCCATCTTTGCCTTCAGGCCTTGGCAGCGTTTAAGGTTTCAGGAGCACAGCACAAACCCTTACCCCTTCTCCAGCTGCTGCTGTAGCCGTGTCCCCAAGGAGAGGACATGGGAGGTGAGGATGTGTAGCAGCCCCTCTGCGGGGTGCATTGGCAGGGCTGCTTGGGGCAGGAGGAGTGGTGGAGCTCAACATCAGCCCGCTGCAGAGACAGGCTTCAGGGGAGGACTGGGAGGACCGGCACTGCCTCTGCATCGCGTGATTCCAGAGAGCAGGATGCATGGGGCTGCTGGTGGCTCCCAAGCAGGGATTAGCCGATGGATCCCATCCAAGTGCGACCAGGTGAGGAAGGAATGCGGTGGGGTGGGCTGTGCTATAGGGGATGTTTTCCTTCTGGGAGGGGAGGATTTTCCCTGGATCTTGGGTGTTTCCGTGAGCAGAAGGTGCCTGTGCTGTCGTGGGGAGCCCGAGGCAGCACCAGGCAGCCTTGGCTTTCCTTCAACAGAGCCCTTTGGTCATGAATTTCCCTCTGTTCCAGAGGAAATGATGGTTGTGAGGTTTCCTGGGGATACCTCGCACTCCTCCGCCCTGCATCCTCCCGCGGGGGCCTTGGGCTGCTATTTGGGATGGGGATTACGACCCGTGGGGGTGGGAGGATGCAACTGCTGGCAGGAAATGACTGCCAGAGGTTTCCAGCTGTGCCAGAGGATGGATGGAGCCCGCTTGCTGTCCCTCCTGTCCCATGGCCTGCCTGCGGTTGCAGGGGATGAGCTCTTTGGGTCCCACCTTGCACCTCGTGTTGCCCACGCTCAAGCTGTGTGGTTGGGGACCCGATCCTTCTGCAGAGAAACTGCTCAGAACACTCTTTTATTCACTTTTATTCACTCTTTTATTCACTTTTATTCGCTCTTTTATTCACTTTTATTCACTTTTATTCACTCACTTGCCTCAGATGTGCTCGAGCACACACGTCCCTGCCCATGGAGGCCTGGCCCATGGTGCCATACCCCAGGGCACGACTGAGGACCAGCCAGCAGGGATGGGGATGCTTTATACTGGGATCCTAAGCAGTGTGATTCAATCCTGCCTGTGCCCAGCTCTTTCTGTGGCTTCTGTGTGTCCCTGTGACCAAATGATCTCAAGTTTAGATTTGCAGCCTGGCCCCAGGTTTTGCTGTGCTGATTCTGCCTCTGTTTGCACCATGGTTGGTGCTTTGGAGGCTTTAAAAACTCATCCCTGGGAGAGGGGCAGCATCCAGGATGCTCAGCCCTGGTTGCTCCAGCTCCAGGAGCTCTACATGAATACCAAGGAAGGCGTTTGGTGCTTTAAGTACTACCCGAGATGAAGTTTGGGTCCTGTGTTAAGGTTTGGGGCTTTGGGGTGATTTAGCAGGATGCAGGATTACCTTGGGATCCTCCTGAGCAGCTTCGCCCTGCAGGCAAAAGGCTTTCAAAGCCAATCTGATCATTTGAGAGCAAGGGGGAAACCTGCCTTGAAACAGGCACCTAAACCCCCGTGTGGATCTGCTCACCCCACTGACCACATCCATGGGGCCAGTGCCCTGGGGCAGCGAGGAAGGGGCTTGCTATTGATGGAGAGCACAGGCACCCACATTTCCCCTGTGGCTGCAGCTGGACCACATCCATGAGGGTTTCATTTAGTCCTGAAGGGTTCACTGCACCTCTTCCTTTGGCAATGGGGTCCTGCCTTCAGCTCTCGATGGATGCTGTGGGAGCATAGCGTGGTCCCATGAGCCTGGGTGGGAATGCTGATATCGGAGGGTGGGTTGGAACGCAGCGCATTAAAAGCAGATCCAGGTACAAAGCATCCGTGTCCCTTTGCTCTGTGAGATTTTTGGGTCCTGGAGTCATGAGTTTCAAGCTGGAACGATGCACATTTGTGGGGAGAGAATTCCAGGGAGGGCTATTAAATGTCTGACTCAAAGGTCACGAGCCACAAATAACCAGGGAGAGTAATGAGGGGGAAGTATCTCACCCTCATCTGCTTCGCGGAGGCCTGATGGGGATCTCATCCACAGGCTCAAAGAGAGACTTTCCTGATTGATGGCCTTGAAACACATAAATAATGTGTTTGAAACCCCTAAATAATGTGCTTTCCTCGCAGGTGGATGTGTGTAGTCTGGGTGGTTTCAGGGGTGTTGCTTTTAATCCTGGTTCATGACTTGGGTTGTGGGAAGAAGGGGTTGGGGCTGCACGTGCAGCTCCACTGAGCTTTCCTCATCGTCTGTCTCCAATTCCCTTCTGGAAACTTTCGGCACAAGAAAGTTTGCAAGAAGCAGAGTAGAAAAAAAAAAACCCAGGATTTTATCCCTATGGAAAAACTCATGGGGGCTTCCCCTAAAGAAGCATCGGCCTCTTCTTGGTTTAGAGCAGGAATGGGATGTCTGGTAGGGAGGAGAGGGATCCACCCACATCTGGCCAATTCATAAAGCCCTTGGAACTCCCAGTTAACACGCTCCAGAAAGAGTTATCAGGATTTGGCAACCGACTGCTCCAAACATTACATCTTCCCTCAGCAGCATCTGTTCTCCTATGGCTCATGCGGGACACAGCGTTCTGCTCCGCTTGGGAACCGCCGCAGCGGTATTCCTGGAGCTGCCAGCCCTGGAGCTGCATCCCTGGAGCTGCCAGCCCTGGAGCTGCATCCCTGGAACGTGGTGGCTCCTCAGCAGCAAGGCAAGGCAGGAGGAAATGCCCCAAACCCTCAGGTTTGTCAGGGAGCTGCGAGGAAGCCCCCCAGGGACACATGAGCGGCTGGAGGTAGGGAGAGCGAAGGCACGTTCTGTCTGGAGTAGCATCCCTACTATCCCCATAGAGCAGTGCCTGTGTCTGTGCCCCTGCTGTAGCTGGGGAGGGGTGCTGGGGTGATGCTGGTTTTGTCATTCTTTGCTTCTCTTGAAGGGGAGCATGAAGTTTGGTCCCCTGATGAAACCAGCATCCCGGTGCCTGCATCCCAGGGCGAGGTTATGCGAGGTACCCCGACTCCGGGATTTCCTATTTCTCGAGTTCTGCCTTTGTGATCTTAATGTTCTTTCAACATAGTCCTTTTCGTGTGGTTTCTTAGTTAAGTGGTTTTAATTTGAGCACATTCCCTCCAGCTAATTCTTGTTCCTTGTGCGTGGCTCTGCCGAAGACCTTTTCCTTTTATTAAAGAGGAATGGTTTTAATCACATGCATTCTTCAACCCGGCTGAACTCGGAACCTTTCACAGCTCATCAGCACAAGATGGGAAATGGTTCTGAAGACAAAACCCTGCCTTTAACTCCATTTGGGCTCAGACAAAGCTCCCGCCTGGGTTGGCAGCGCTGGCACATGGCACGGCTGCACAGAAAGGAGTAGCTGGGATGCGACTGCTTTGCTCCTTCGTGATGTGCGTGCCCTGCTTTGTTTGCTTCGTGCTTTATTTCCCTCTTCGAAAGTGCAGCTCTTTGCTGACGCCTCTTTTTTGCCTCTTAAAATACAGCAGGAAATGCCAAAGCACAGATTTCTGTGCTGCTTTTTAGGGGCTGTGTGTCTATGTCTGAGAGCGGCAGCGTGAGCAGTGATTTACCACCCCCAGCCTGGGAAATGCTGCCACCAGCTTTCACCCCAGCCAAAAGCTTAACAGGAGCCCGAGAGGCTCTTGGCTGTTTGCAGAGTGGGGATCCCATCACTGTCCACAGTTGCTCCGTGTCCTTCCCACCTTCCCAGCGAGCCCGTGGCCCCTTGGAGCGCTTCGGCTGCTTTCCCTGCCCTGCATCGTGCCGACAGCCTGGAAAATGCTGGTAACCGTGCTGGGTGCTGAGCACAGAGCTTGCATTGATGCTCATCCCACTGCCCAAGGCTTTCCCAGGCACGGGGAGAGCCTCTGCTCCTCTGAAGCTGCTCGGAAGCTGCTCTCCTTGTGTCGCAATCTCCTCTTCCCATAGAGGAAGGGTGGAGCTGCCGCCAGTGCTACCTGCCCAGGTTTGTGCAATGGGCTCCTGGTGCTCACTTCCATGGTGCTTCCATGGTCCATCAGGGCAATGGAGCTGGTGCAGGGCCTGGAGCACAGTGAGGAACGGCTGAGGGACCAGGAGGGGTTTAGTGTGAAGAAGAGAAGGCTCAGGGGGGACCTGATCGCTCCCTACAACTGCCTGAGAGGAGGATGGAGCCAGGAGGGGGCTGGG
>JANHGB010043370.1:0-26435 GCA_026283785.1 Coracopsis vasa | reverse complement strand
GCAGCTTCCTGTAGGTCGCGATCTCGATGTCCAGGGCCAGTTTGACGTTCATGAGCTCCTGGTACTCGCGGAGCTGCCGGGCCAGGTCTGCCTTGGCCTTCTGCAGAGCATCCTCCAGCTCAGACAGTTTGGCCTTGGCATCCTTGAGGGCCAGCTCCCCGCGCTCCTCTGCCTCAGCAATGGCTGCTTGGAGGTTGGCACACTGAAAGCAAAGAAAACAAGCAATTGATCGACTTGGGCTGTCCCAAAGTGCTCTCCTGAGTATACCTATGGTATTGTTGGTACTGGCTGGTGGCTCCCCAGATGGCAGTGAGAGCTCCTGATGGGCCATCAGGAAGGTGTCACAGAGTGGGTGACTGCAGCCGTAATGGTGTCCCCCAAGAATAGGAGAGGCATCTGCATCTCTTTTTGCTGGGGTAGCTTAGTAGATCACAATTTGCTCCCCCAGCAAGAAAGTGGCTATCGCAGCACATCCTTGCCTCTGGTGGCCAGACACAGAGGTTGCCATATCCTCTTTAATACAAGGGGAAAGCCTGGCGTTCCAGCCCTGCTGCAGTACCAGGGGCTGGCTCTTTTCATGGTTCCTGGCCACCACCATCCCCTCCCGCCTGCCCTGCACCACGCAGCATCTGCTCTGCAGAAGCATCCCCCTCTTACCTGCTTCTTCACGCTCTCGATCTCATTCCGCAGCCTCTGGACCACTCGGTTGATCTCTGAGATTTCCATCTTGGTGTTGCGCAGGTCGTCCCCGTGTCGCCCAGCGGAGACCTGGAGCTCCTCATACTGGTGTGTGGAAAGGAGAGTGCTGGTCAGGGACCCTGGGGCTTGGGAGGGTGAGGGGGCTTCAGAGTGCAGCTCTGGGTGAAGGTTAAGGGGCAGGGGACACATTCCTTTGAGCAACCTGCCTATGGAACAACAGCATTTGCCCTTAGTTGTTAATCTATATTAAGGCAGCTGTTGCATTGCATAGAGCACCTATGGGTTGCTACTACTAAGAACTTGGAAGTGAAAGAGGAGTGCTCTGTGTTTAAGTCCAGGTCTATCAGTGGCTGTTTGTGAACCCAAGGTCAAGGCATTTAAGCATCTTGCCCCTTGGTTTCACCATGAACATGTAAGGGTGGTCAAGGATAGCAGTCCACAAGCACTCAGTGGGGATCTGTACGCAGGAGTCTATTGCACCATGCACAGGAAGATAAATTCATTCCTCCATCAGTCCTGCCTCCCACCAGTTAGTGTGGTGCCCCTTGAATCCCAGAAACCAGTCTGTCATTCATGTTCCCCACCTTGTTTTGGTACCAAGCCTCAGCCTCTGCCCGGCTCCGGTTGGCGATGTCCTCGTACTGCGCTTTGACCTCTGCGATGATGCTGTTGAGGTCCAAGTTACGGTTGTTGTCCATGGACAGGACCACGGAGGTGTCAGATACTTGCTGCTGCATTTGGGACAATTCCTGTAGAAGATGCAAATAATGAAGTTAACGGTCTGGTATCTGGGGTGGAAACCATGCAGATGATGGGAACCCTCTTTACCGAGCCATTTTCTTGCATTCTCCCCTGCTCTGCTCTCACCAGATGCCCTTTTCTACCTTATACTTGCATTATGATTTCAAAGAGACAGCGACCACCTTCTCTTTTACTGCTGTACAGCACTGAGCATGGTGGCCGGAGCACCGGGGCATGGAGAGCTGTACAGCAGGGACTTGTGGAGATGCTCCCATGGGGAGGGCTGGCTGCTTACCGCTTCATAGAGAGCTCTCAGGAAGTTGATTTCATCTGCCAGCTGATCTGCTTTGGCCTGCAGCTCGACCTTGTTCATATAAGCACCATCTACATCCTAAAGGAAAGGAAACCAAAGATTTCTGATGAAGCCACAAGCCAAAGGGGCTTCAGGACGTCAGTGGGACCATCTCTCTTCTTCCAGGTCTGTTATTCTTTGGGCTTGTTTTTATATTGCTGTGATCAAGGTTTGGTTTTGGGATTATTTTTACTGTAATGTTGGACATTTACTGTGCGCCTTCTTAGGCAGAAGGCAAAGCTCTGACTCATGGGGATGTGACCAGAGACCAAGCTGAACTGAGCCACAGGAGGCAGGGTGGTCTGCAACAGGGCAGCTCCGTTGGCATGGAGAAGGTTATTCCCATCCTTGGCCATAGGAGGACACAGCCCATACTTACTCCTAGATATGCCACCATCATATCCTGCCCCAGCTGTGAGGCTGTAGACCCCCAGCTACCACCAGCTTTGCATGAACTCTGTACATGCCTAGGGAATGTCGTCTGTTCCATTGCTCCCAGTTAACTCACCTTCTTGAGGACGACGAACTCGTTCTCTGCACCGGTGCGTCGGTTGATCTCATCTTCATATCTGTTAGGATAGAAGAGTGAGAGGGTTTGGGTGGGAATGAAGAGCAAAGCCAGCATGGGAAGCAGCAATGGGACCACTCCACTCCCAAAGCATTAGCTATAGCTCACAGACATACTCCTTATTCCCACCTCTTTGCAGTCCAAGGCAGATGCAAATGATTACTGACTTTGAACCTGCAAGACTCCATCATATGAATAGTCTCAGCTAAAATTAATAGATTCTAATCACTGCCCTTGCAGTCAAGTTCATACATAAATGTGGGCAGATTCTGTGGCCCGTTCTGGTAGGAAACAGGAGCAGGATTCTTGGTGACCTTTGCTCAAAGCAAAGTTGTGCAAAAGGCTTTCAACAAAGCTGCTTTGCAATGCCTACAAGTATATAATAATGTAATGATTTGATATTTGATATTATAATAATGCTAATGGCTCTGAATAATCCGCTGGGGCATTTAATTAAAGAGAAAAGCCTCTGATTCTGTAGCCGTGGTTGTGCAAGAGCAGATCCTCATGCCCCAGACTGTTTCTGTGGAACTTTTTATGGCTCTGAGCAACATCCTCTCATCAGATAATCAGGGCAGGGCAGCGAGAACGTAGACAAAACATGTAGGCTCTTGAGGCAAAGACCTGGATTTTAAAGGCAGGTTCATGCCAGTTCTTCTAGTACTGGCAGAGATATCCCTGCAGATGGATCTCCAAGCGGACATGGGAAGAAGTGGAAATTGGCCAGAGAACTGGGAACAAACTCTAGATCTGAAATCAAACGTGTTTTCTTTTCCAGGCAGTAGCTCCAAATTTGAGACAACTTCATTTGTCCTTTTTTGGCCTGATCAGTATCTCTAAAAGCCTGTAATACATCTGAAGACCTGAGGTGCACCAAAGTACAACGTATTAGAAGCTATGTCTGTCCATCCTGTCAGCTCTAAATGTCATCTCCTTGTGTTGCCCCCCAAAAAATCTGTCTCTTTATATGCTTAACTATCTAATACAAGCACATTTCAGGTCTCCGGGGTGTTTTTCTCTCTTTGCACTTGACCAGGTCTGGTTGAATAAGGAAGAATAAGGTCTGGTTTGAATAAGACCAAACTACAGCCAACTGAAGACGAACGGCCTCACCTAAAGAAACCACCTAAATGTCCCTTATAGTCAGCAGATGCCAACTGGCACATCCTTAAAATGACTCATCCCACCTCTGCTGGGGTGATAATCCCTTATCTCAGGATGGGATTCATTTCCCTCCCGGGAAAACCATTTTCTTTGACAGTAGTCAGAGAAAAGAGCTGAGCATCTTTCACGTGATGAGCGCTGGGCACACACAGGTTGCCTGGTGCCCTCTGGAAAGGCTGGAATTTCCTTTGGAAGAAGAGAAGTGGGGGGATATTGGAGCTGGCAGTTTATGGCTATGGTTCATTCCCTTTCTGCATGTCCATCATACTCATCAGGTATGCATTTCTCTGTCTCCAGGTCTATTATTTTGGGAGATTTCTGTTACACTGGAGCAGCTTCCCATGGGTGCACGAGTTCTGTGCTAAACGCTGATCCTGCACCTAAGAAATCTGGCATAAGCAGAGCTAATTCTGAGACCAAGTTTTCCTTTGATATGTTCGTTTTGCAAGCTGGAAGAGGATCCCAGCACAAACCCAAAGGGCACCAATGGGCATGAGCCGCCTGCCCTGATTTTCCTGTCTGTTAATCACTTATGCTACAGAGCATGATTTCTTACTTGTTCTTGAAGTCTTCCACCATGTCCTGCATGTTCCTCAGCTCAGTGTCCAGCCGTCCCCTCTCTCCCATAAGACTGTCCAGCTGCCGTCTGAGGTTGTTGATATAGGCTTCAAAAAGGGGCTCGAGGGACTTCCTGGTGACTGTGTGACCTTGCTCTTGGAGGAGGCTCCACTTGGTCTCCAGCACTTTGTTCTGCTGCTCCAAGAAGCGCACCTGGGGAGAAACAGAAAACAGGCACATGTGGAGCCCATGGGAATGGTTCAAGAAAGAGCCCCGCTATCAGGATGAGATGGGATCATTCAACATGGAAAGAAAAGGTCAAGAGATGCTGGGACAGTCAGGTTTTAGGATCTTCTTAACTTAGGGCACTGGAGTCTTTAAAGTATCAAAAGATGTTTAGCAATGTTTTTCAAGAGCTATTAAGCAGTCCAGACACTTGCAACTTCAGGTGGTTTTCCCCCCACTAGATGCTCAGCCCACCTTACTGGTTTAAACTGGTGTTATCCCATTGAGTTGTGTAGAGCTTTGCCATTTTGCAACCAGTAGAAGGTTCATCCATCCATCCATCCATCCATCCATTCATCCATCCAACCCCCGGGATGTTCTTTACAGGGAGGAAGGGGTTTACTCTTCCAGTAAAATAAGGTGATGGAAAACCCATCCTTGCAAAGAGGAAACCTGAGACAGTTCTTAGTTTTGAGCCAAACCCACACTGTTTGTTGGCTGGGATTAGTTCAGACAAGCCCCTAAATCCAAAGGAAGATTCTTCCTGTTGCTTTTCCCCAAGGCAACTGATAATACGATGATGTTTAAGAGCAAACTCTCACCTTGTCGATGAAGGAGGCAAATTTGTTGTTGAGGGTCTTGATCTGCTCCCGCTCCTGCGTCCGCACCTTCTGGATTTCGGGGTCGATATCCAGCTTGAGGGGTGCGAGGAGGCTCTGGTTGACAGTCACTTCGTGGATGCCACCAGGTGGGCAAACAGGGAACCCGGGGCCACCTCGACCACCAAATCCGGGACCTCCCATCCCAAATCCACTGCCCAGCCCATAGCCGCCACCACCACCTCCTAAGCCAAAACCAGCTCCTGCTCCACCACCATAGCCAAGACCAAAGCCAGATCCTCCACCAAAGCAGTATCCACCACCGGCTCCACTCCGTAGACCTCCGACTGAGCTGTAGGAAATTCTCTTGGTTCCACCTAGGTTATAGAGACTTCTGCTGCCGAAGCCACCACCAGCTCCGAAGCCTCCTCCACCTCCGGCTCTTCCTCCTCCAACTCTGGAGACAGAGACGGAGCTAAAACTGCTTCTGGTACCACTGCCACCTCCTACGATAGCAGAGCCTGAGCTAAAGCCCCTCATGCCCCCTCCAGTAGATGATCTGAAAGAGATCCGGCTCATGGTGTCTTGTTCGATTGGAAATGCAAAGAACAGGAGAAGGAGGGGAAAAAAAAAGGCTGGGAAATAAAAGCTGTGCGGCAGGAAGAGAGCAGAGGGCGATGGAGACAGAAACCCCTGTGATGGGAGAGCTTGGGAGCCTCCTCTTTTATCTGCTTGGAAAACTTGGCACGGGAATTCAGAACTTGACGTGCCTTGCAGCAACTTGCCTTGTCAAACACACCTTGGCTATGGGCAGGCGCTGAAAAATGCATTGTTTGCAGGCAAGAAAGTAACGGAGTGAGGGAGCTCCCCCCTCCACTAAAGCCTCCCGCTCTGAGTCATGGAATTAGAATTGAATGGGACGACTTGGTCTGTGCTCAGGGGCAGGATCCAACACGATTCTCCCAAGACCCTGGGAGCCAGTTTTCCTTAGGTGAGCCAAGAGCTCACTCGCTTGTGTAAGGTTCCTTGCACTGAAGCTTTTTCAAGGAGAAGTTTAGGGTTTAAAGTGTTTTACAGCAAACAGGGCAGCAGAAACAGGGGCTTTTCCAAGGCTGCCAGCTCTGGGACTGGACATGCGTGTCCTGTTGTTGGCTTGGGAAAGCTGGGGCTGAAGGTGGCTTTAGTTAACAGCACAGCTCTTATGATGTCTTTTGGGAAAGGGTTCTAAATGATCATGGGCTGGAAGTGATGGGCTGAGTGGAAGGTTTTTGTGGCATGATTTTCTGGGATCTTTCTCTCCTCATTGCAGGAAAACTGATAAATCAGTTGCCATGACTTTCAGGGACAGGAAGTAAATCCCTGTCCAAAAATAACTTCAAATTAGATTAAATAGCACGACGAGACTTATAAAAGAGTTATTAAAAAGATGTTTGAAATGATTGCTCTCCCTTTGAATCTCCTTGTCAGGCTCAAGGTTCAAAAGCTTCCTGTGAAGTGGTTTTTTTATCACTTCTTTTCCACCCCCCCTGTATTAAGCAGCCGTTTCCACGTCATTGCTGGCTCTCCAAGATGTTCTGTGAAGGGGAATTCACCCTCTTTTCTTCCAGCTCCCTCCCACTCCCTTCTTCCCTCTGCTGAGATCATTCAGGTGGAATATTCTCCTGAAATAGCCTTTGCCTCTTGATGCTGGGGCTCTTGGGTTGAGCCCTCACCCAGGAGCTTCAATCCCCATGATGAGGCTGGGTCGTGCTTTAGGATGGTGTAAAGGCAGGAGAGCTGGGAACCTCTTGTGTCCATGAAGAGCTGGACACAGGTTACAAGAGAAGATACCTCCCCCTCCACCTGAAATCACTTCTGCAAACTGGATCCTCCCCAGCCGCATCCTTGTGCCGCTGGGATGGACCACCTTGGCCAAGCTCAGTGTCAGGTACAACAATAGCGCAGGGCAGAGACATGGAACCGTGAGCAGCTGAATCAAAAAGGGTTCTTGAAGTTGTCTACGTGAGCAATAAGCACAGGAGCTTGATCCAAAACGAGCGGCTTAAGGGTATCTGCTGCAGCTCATAGCTTGTTTCTGTTGACGTGTTTCCAACCGCCGTTTTCTCCGTCTGGGAACTTGAAAGAACCTGAGCAGAAGGGGGTTTTTTGTTTTGTGTTGTGTTGTGTGTGTGTTTTCCTCCTCACTGCAATCAGGAGAACTCGCAATGATCACCTCCTGCAAGCCCTCCTATCGCTGAGCGTGAGTCATCGGCACCCGCAGGGCTTGGGGCGAGCTATCGGGAAGCCGATGCTTGGAGGTGCTTGGATCCAAGGGGTGTTGCAAGGCAGCTTCCCACTGAAAGGGAGGTGGCTGGGCGGTAGCAAGGGGGTGCTCTCACCTCGGGAGTGGAGATGTGGGAGCTTCCATGGTGCTGGAAAGGCAGTTTCACTGGGAGAATTGCACCCACACTCACGTCCAGAAGCAAGGAGCCCCCGTTTCACAAGTGATGCACAGCAGCAGATAACCCCACTGATAACCCCACTGGGGTTATGCTGGTATCGAAAACAAAGAAACTCTGTTTATTTGGCTGATGTGTGGAGATTTGCTTCCCTAATCCTGCAGATGTGAATTGGCACATGTATGTTGGATCTTGTGGATGGGGGCCAGGCAGAGAGCCTGCCTTTGACTTCCAAAGAGCTATGCAAAGTCACACCTGGGAACCAGTGCATAGGCTGCAAAGGTTTTAATTAAAGCAAAGAGAAAGGCTTCTTGTTGAAGGCAGTCATTACCTCCCCAGCCCTTCTAGGAAAGCCTGTTGCTGCAGACAACGGTAATTAAGTGGAATATTACAAAGAAGTTGGAAGAGTAAAGCAAATGATGGTTTAGGCACCAAAACAAGGAAAATGCTTGCAGAATCTCTCAGTCCCACACAGTTTCTTTGCTGGGCTTGTGTCGCTTATGCACTGTCCTTGTGTAGCTGCTCAGGGCTGCAGGTGGGCTGTGTTTGCTCCTTCAGACAGGAGGGTTTCCTGCTGGCTGTCATAGAATCCCAGACTGGTTTGTGTTGGAAGGGACCTTAAAGCTCATCCAGCTCCAACACCTGCCACAGGCAGGGACACCTTCCACTGGAGCAGCTTGCTCCAAGCCCCTGTGTCCAACCTGGCCTTGAGCACTGCCAGGGATGGGGCAGCCACAGCTTCTCTGGGCACCCTGTGCCAGCGCCTCAGCACCCTCACAGGGAAGAACTTCTTCCTTATATCCATCCTAAACCTCCCCTCTTTAAGTTTAAACCCATCACCCCTTGTCCTGATGATCTCCATCGCTACAGTCCCTGATGAAGGGTCCCTGTGTCAATATCAGAGCCAGGATTTGCTGCACAGGGGTTGACTGGAGGGTGAGGGCACTGCTGGGGTGGAAGGTGGGCTGGGGATGTGGAGCATGGGGAGGAGGAAAGGGGCCAGCTGAGATGTTTGGGCTCTGCTCTATGGGCTTTTCCCAGCTGGAACATTCAAAACTGTTAAGGTTAGTTAAGGTTAGGTTGCCATTACCTGCATTAATTCCTTACACCCGCGCTGTGTCAGGCAGTGCTTGCACTGAAATCGAGGTGACTCAAAGTTTGTTTTTAACCTTCACTGGTTTCTGTCCTGTCTGCAGCATCCTCTGCAACAGCAGGGACTGAGGGGCTGGGTTTTGTCCCCAAACTTAGGTCCTTCTTACTGTGGCCCCTTTGATTCTCTGGGAGAAGGGAGCTTGGATGCTCCCGTGTTTTGGTGCATCCGGGTTTAAGCAAGGTTTTGCTGCAGTCGTTGTGAGCGTCTCCTCTAAACCTGCTGGGGCTTGCTTGCTCCTACCCATTTGCTGTGCTGAGTTATGTACAGCCAGGATACGAAGAGGTCAGGGAAGAGCAAAGCCTCTGCCTCTTTGAAATGCAATAAGGTGTGAGTGGTTGTCTGAGTTGGGTTTCTTCCCCCTCTTTTCTCTCCTTTATTCTCCTTTTGCAATGATGGCTGACTGAAATACCGGCATTGCTTGGTGAGTTGCCCTGCTCCAGCTCACCAAACCCCATCCTCAGCCTAGATCATCCTGATACACGAGGATTTATCATTAATGTGCTTGGGTTTGCTACATCATTGTAAGAACACAGATATTAAATACTTGGGGTTTGCCCGTGCTGGCAGAGGACGTGTTTGTCCTGGCAGAGAAGGACCCTCCCTTCCATGGAAGAAAAGCTCTTGGATTAACCCCAATTCTATGTTAAGAAATGAACGGTGATTCATTTTTTTGTCACTTAATGGATAAACCCAACCCCCCCCCCTTTTCTCTGATTCTTCAATTTAATTTCAACCTTTTCATTATTATTTTATCAAAATTTTGAGACTTTTCCCCCAAAGTGAAGCAAAAACCGCATTCAGCTGAAGGCTGGGAGCATTTCATGCTATCGGTTCTGGTTCAGACTAAAAAGATGTAGGAACACATAAATTACAATCCAGTTTTATTGGACACATTCCAGAAAGAGAGAGGAAGGAAAACACAGCGTTGTATCACTATCATTGGGATATAAAAAGCTGCAATTTTCTTTTTAATGGTACTTTCACACAAATAAAGAGAGGAAGGTGAGAGGGGTAAATGCCATCAGAAAGGGGAAGGGAGGTTTGAGGCACTGGTGTGCTCCTGCTCCCAGTTGCCTCATTTCCCATGTGATGGGTTGAATCCTGGCTGCACTTTTCCGTTTACCAAATGTCTTCCTTGTGACAGAGAAACCCACACATAGTGGAGGTGCTGAAATGCCCCTTGAAGCAGCATGGACATGGGCCTATAGGTAGATTTTCAGTGTAATTTTCACTGTCTCAGGCTTTCTCCTTAACTGCTGCTACCGGGACAATGGGGAACTCAGCAAGACTTGGGCTGTTGGATGATTCCAGTGTTTTTTAAGCCATTCCAACAAAACCCTCAGGACAGCAACTCAATTTAACTGCAAACACAGAGAACTCCCTGCCTCAGTTAGTATTTAGAATTAAGAATCCCTATCATTTAGAAAACAAGCCCTTTTCCATACATTGTGGATCCATCACTGGTGGCTCCTCTGACTGAGATGATGTGTAAGGTGCCACTATGGGAAAGCTTTCCCTTAAGAGAAAGGACAAGGAATGGGAGAGTATTTGGGGCTTCCTTTTGTATAAGCTCATTGCAAGTTAAATCCACATTCCTGTGGGTGGTACTTTTGAGATGGAGGTATCTCAGTTTGCTTTCCTAATATTACTCTCTGAACTGGCCAGGCTCGTGTGCCTGACTTCCCAGAGCTGCAATGCTCAGCACATCTGGAAGAAACATGTTTTTCGAAGCTCATCTGGGAATGGGGAAAACAGGGATTTTCCATCGCACTCGGCTGACTCAGAAGTGGCTCCTAAAGGGCTCTGTGCTCCCACAATAAGGGATGTTTCAAGAGGGGCCCCACGCTTGCAAGCCACTGCCTGGGATCTTTCAGTAACCTCCTGGGGTATTTCTACATAGCAGAAAAATAACCCACGTCTCTGATGAGGATGAGTTGCTTAACTTGAAGGACTGAGTTTGGTTCATCCCAGCAGTGAAGGCAAAGCAGACTGAACTGAAGCCAAGTTCCCAGCCCATCCCTGGGCTTCTGTGGGCCAGAACTGAGCTAAAAACCCAACTTACTGCATCTTCATTGCTGTTTGATCTGTCTTAGCTGATGGCTGTCAGCTAGCCACAATGACAAACAAGCTGCTCAGCTTCATTAAAAGCAAGCAAACAAGCAAAAAAGAACCCCAATTCCCCATTCAGAAGATCTCTTAGGCCCGTGGTTTCCTTTTAATCCTGTTTCAGGTGCTTTGAGACATCTGGTTCATGTGTGTGGTGCTGCTTTTCCTCAACTGTGATCCAAATGCAGAAGAACTACGGTGCAAGGAGCCAGGACAGGGTTGTGTGGATGGGTGGTGGTGGGCAGGAGTGATACAGGAGTAATGCAGGAGTGATGTGGGAGTCGTGCTTTTGGGGAGGGTCTGGAGCTGGTTTTACTCGGGCTCTGTAGCATTCTTCAGGCTTTGGCTTTTTATGCTCTTTTTGCTGGAGGAGGTTTTAGAGACGATTTTCACTCCTGGGTTGGAGCCTTTTGCACTTCCAGAACTGAAATTCCCTCCGCTGGTGCTCAGAGCGCTGCCACCACCTCCTCCATAGCCAACACCACTTGCAATGCCGAGACCGCTGCCTCCTCCGAATCCACCTCCTAGGCCACCACCACCCCCAAGTCCAAGTCCTCCTCCACTTCCAAAGCTGTAGCCTCCACCACCGCCTCCTCCAAGGCCAAAACCGCTTCCACTTCCTCCTCCAAGGCCAAAACCGCTTCCACCTCCTCCTCCAAGGCCAAAACCACTTCCACCTCCTCCTCCAAGGCCAAAACCGCTTCCAGCTCCTCCTCCACTTAGGCTCAGTCCACCAAATCCTCCTCCTAACCCAGCTCCACCAGCCATGCCAGAGCTGGAGCTGATGACGGCTGCAAGAATAAGCAATGAGAGGGTTGGACATGTGTTGGGCAGACACCCAGCTCCAGAAAACACCATCCTCAGGACCTCAACCCATAGGAGTTGAACCCAACTTATCTCTTCTCTGCAAGCCACTAATGTTGGTGGGAGGGATCTGGATGTCTTATATTAAAACCTCCCTATTCCCAAGGCTGCTCATGGTCTCTGTTCCCAATGGGCCCAAAGCAAGATAAGCACTGAGATACTTACAGTAGCTGATGGGGTTGAGTCCTTCTCCACTCAGCCTGTTGGGGGCAGATAAAGGGGAGGTAAGAGTAAAGTAAAGGAGACAGGCAGGGGCAAAGCAACCATCACTGTTACTCCTATAGGAATTTTGCTCTTACCTGCTCTCCTCTCCCTCCAGCAGCTTCCTGTAGGTCGCAATCTCGATGTCCAGGGCCAGCTTGACGTTCATGAGCTCCTGGTACTCACGGAGCTGCCGGGCCATGTCAGCTTTAGCTTTCTGCAGAGCATCTTCCAGGTCAAGCATCTTTGCCTTGGCATCTTTGAGGGCCAGCTCCCCACGCTCCTCGGAGTCTCCAATGGCTGTCTGCAGGGTGGCACACTGCAAGAGAAGGGATTGGGACTCCTAAATGCTGCTTTTGGGTAAGAGCCTCCCAAGGGAAAAAAGCCATTCTGGATGGGTTTTAGTGAGAAAAGTGATGACTGAGGTCATTTACCCATAGCTAACATTACTGGAGTTGCAATGCCAGCCTGGCTAGGAAGACTGAATAGATGTCATAGCATGGTACCCTTTTCAGGAGAGAATTCAACACGTTTAATGAGATCATACTTTGTGGCTGCTAAAGTTCCCCATCAGGAAAGCAGAGCTGTGGTGCTAAATGACCAGAGGATGGGGCTCCACAAGCTCCATTTGCCATTCCTACCTGGTTCCTTGTATTCTCTATCTCTGACCGGATCCTCTGGATCAGCCGGTTGAGCTCTGAGATTTCCCCCTTTGTGTTGCGCAGATCATCCCCATGCTTCCCAGCCGTGGCCTGCAGCTCCTCGAACTGAGGTGCAGAGGGAAGAGTAAACCACTTGGACAAGACATGGCCCAAAGAGCCAAGGGACAGCAGTGATGTTCCCCAGAAATGCATCCGTGGCATCTGTGGGTCTGTTCACCTTGATTTGGTACCAAGCCTCCGCCTCGGCACGGCTCCGGTTGGCGATGTCTTCATACTGAGCTTTGACTTCAGCTATGATGCTGCTGAGGTCCAGGTCCCGGTTGTTGTCCATTGACAGGATGACAGCAGTGTCGGACACTTGTGCACTGAGCTGAGCCAGCTCCTGCAAGGAAGCACATGGGATCCTGGTCCAGCTACACTTACCTTTGCTATTGCCATGAATGGTGGCAGTCACTCCAAGGGTGACAACAGGGCAGAAATCGGGGAGGAGGGTGTCTGTACCGCATCATAGAGAGCTCGGAGGAAACTGAGTTCATCGTTCAGAGCTTCCACCTTGGCCTCCAGCTCCACCTTATTCATATAAGCAGCATCCACATCCTGGAAAAGAGCAGCCATGGGGACATCTCTTGAACCTGGTACCTCTTCTGTAGCTCAGCCAAAACCTGGCCAAGCCAGGAGATGAGACCTGGCCTTCCACCACTGCACTGGTGC
This sequence comes from Coracopsis vasa, assembly GCA_026283785.1. Lineage (NCBI taxonomy): Eukaryota > Metazoa > Chordata > Aves > Psittaciformes > Psittacidae > Coracopsis > Coracopsis vasa. The sequence goes on along the minus strand of JANHGB010043370.1, from coordinate 13,394 downwards.
TGCCAGCCAAGCTCTACCTGGCACATCCCCCTGGCAAAGCACCAAGAGGACATCTCTTGGCCAAAACAAGCTCTGTGTGTAACGTTGTGAGTGGATCAGGCAGGGGATGGAGCCCTTTGGTTTTGGTACCCGCACTAGGGACCATCTTTGTTTTATGTGATCTATTTTGCCCAGGCAACCATGTGTGTATGCTGTGGGACAAGAGTGGGACAAGAATTCACTTCCATCCTCCAAGCCCTTCCATTCCTTTCTCCCAAAACCACAATCCAAATGACAGCTTTTAAAGGATGAGGATGCAGCTCCATGAGATCTCCCATCCTTTAGGACATTCCCAGCCTGTGCAATGGTTAAGGTTAGATCAGCATCCATAACACCTCCTGTCTCACCCACCTTCTTCAGCACCACAAATTCATTCTCCGCTGCTGTGCGTCGGTTGATTTCCTCTTCATACCTGCAGGGATAATGGGAAAGACGTGATGGATCATACCTTGGTAAGCAGAAAGGTTGTACAGGTAGGATGGAGCGTTATCTGGGCTGGGAATGGTGTTTTCCAAATCAACCTCCTGGAAACTGTCCCGCTCAAATCCGATTTCTCTAAGGGCTGAAAAGACATTTTGACATAATGCAGATGGAACAAGGAGGGTAAAGCTGGTTTGGATGATTTTCCTTTACAAGTGTCATCACATGTTGGTGTGTCCTGGCTGAGTTTTCCAATTGGAAAAACATTGATGGACAGACAACCTTTCTGCTGCTGTTAAGGAATACGACAGGGGTTCTGCAGGGAGAGAGACCTCACAGGAGTGATATTCAGAGGGGGATTAGATAGGTACTGTGTTATGGGCTAGAGCACAGACTGGAGATCCTTTTTTCCTCCTTTCCTGTAGGAAGTTTGATGAATCTCTCAGGCTGACGTTTGACCCTCAGAAAGCAAAATTGAAGTGAATTAATCCTACTGCCTAATGCTCAGCTGAACCATTTGCATCCCATTTCACCCCAGCGTGCCTGGCTGTGCTGCGAACAGGCACTCACTTGTTCTTGAAGTCCTCCACGAGGTCTTGCATGTTCTTCAGCTCCCCGTCCATGCGTCCTCTCTCGTTGAGCAGGGTGGCCAGCTGCCGTTTCAGGTTGTTGATGTAAGCCTCAAAGAGTGGGTCCAGGCTGCTTTTGCCTGAGCTGGTTTTTTGACCCTGGTCCTGCAGGAGGGTCCACTTGGTCTCAAGAACCTTGTTCTGCTGCTCCAGGAAGCGAACCTGAGCATTGGGAAGCAGAAGAGGCTTAGCAGGAGGTACCTGTGAGCATGCTGATGGACAGGAATCAGTAACTGGGATTGATGCATGGCAACACCCAAGGAAATCCCACACCAAGAGTGTTAAATCCAGCTATGAATATCCTCTAGATTATCTGGGATCGTGTTAGCCCATCCAGTAGTTAAGCAAATCTTAGGGTTAGGGTTAGGATTAGGGCTAGGGTTAGAAGTTACGGTTAAGGTTAGGGTTAGGGTTAGGGTTAGGGTTAGGGTTAGGGTTAGGGTTAGGATTGGGATTCAGACTCAGTGGCCAGCTCTCTTTAGAGACAGTTTAATTTGGCAGGCCAATGAGCAGTCATTAGAAAATGCGGGTTCAGCTCTTTCAGCACTTGCTTTCTTCAACATCCTTTGTTTTTTCTGTCTTTGTAAGAGATATTCATCTTCTTTCATTAAAGCTAAGATCTGAGTACTACAGGTTAAAAGACAAGTACGTAATTGCCTTTCCTTTTGCTCATATATAGTACATATTTACCCAACTCAAAGCCAAGGAAGGACTTAAGTTGAGTCAATATAAAAAGGACTTTAGCTTGCAGGCAATAAAGCAGTGAGGACTAATACATCTGCTGTGATTCTCCACAGAGAGCTGGGTTAAGCAGCTATATCTGGACCTGAAACTGGCTTGTTCCATTTGGCCCAATATATCTTATTTCTCAGGTAAAAACCCTGGATTTCATCCTCTTCTTACTAGTTTCTGGCCTAGTTTTCTGCCTTGTAACTGTTCAGAAGAATGTTCTTTTTGAGTACTTTAATGAAGACCTCTAGAATAGGAAATATGCAGCAGACTATAGGCCTATGATGTTGTATTTGGGTGGCTACAAGACTGTTTCGCTCCCTCTCTATCACCATTCCACAGCCCCGGGTGAAGTCTCACCTTGTCGATGAAAGAAGCGAACTTGTTGTTGAGGGTCTTGATTTGCTCCCTCTCATCCTTTCGCACCTGTTGGATGTTTGGATCTATCTCCAGGTTCAGTGGCGCCAGGAGGTTCTGGTTGACGGTCACTTCTTGGATCGTACCAATTCCAGGTGGGCCACCACCAAATCCCATTGGGTTCCTGCCACCACCCAGCCCTCCACTGAACCCTCCCAGACCCCCTACACCACCAAAGCCAAACCCTCCACCACCTCCGGGTCCACCACCAAAGCCAAGCCCACCAGCACCTCCACCAAAGCCATATCCACCACCTCCACCACCGAGACCAAGCCCAAGGCCGCCACCAGCTCCACCACCACCACCAAGTCCATAGCCACCACCACCTCCCAGGCCAGAGCCACCACCAGCTCCACCACCAAAAGCAGCTCGGTAGCTGCTTCCAACACCAATGGATATTCTCTTGCTACCACCAAGGTTGTAGAGGCTTCTGCTGCCAAAGCCACCACCACCACCGCCGCCACCGCCACCTCCTCCAATGAGCCTTCCAAAACCACCTCCACCTCCTCCAGATCGTGCCACAGACATGGAGCTAAAGCCAGCCCTGTTGCTGCTTGGAATGATAGCTGAGGCAGTGCTGTAAGATCTTCCTCCACCTCCAGCTCTCATGCTGTAAGCTTGCCTGTTCATGGCAGCAGGAGATAACACTGGCACGGGTGAGAAGCAGCAGAGAATGCAGCTCTCTGATGGGAGGGCGTGCAGGATGCCCTTTTTATCCCTGTGGGGATCTGGGCTTGGTTGCATGGAAGTCCAGCGATCAATTTGGTGCCTTCATGGTTTTGACGTGCCAGGCAGCCAGCTGTCTCCATGAGGCTTGTTAAACCCTGATTGCACTCAAACACACCTCTTGGAGCTGCTGTGAATCTGCTCAGCTAGAAGAGTTAGATAACTCCCTGAGTTCTGGCAGCGAGAGCTCCTGCTCCCTTAGTGCAAAGCCTCTCTATGCTGGATTATTTCATTTCCTAACAGCAAAACAAAATAGGGGAAATAAAGAAAGGGTGGAAAAAGCAAAATAGCTGCATGGATACCCCTGTGCTGCTTATAAGATGCAGTAGATCAGTAGAGAGCTTAGTGGAGAGTCCTCTGGATTAACTCGAGTGAAAGGCAGCAGCACTAAAATGGCTAAATCTGAACAAAGATATTCCACAGTGCTGTGATGCTCATGAAGCCTGACATCTCTTTCAGGGCTCTAATTTATCCAGTTTGCCCATTCACACCATCATGCAGAGGCCATCGTTTTGAGCTGGCCAGTACAAAGAGGTCCTGGTGCATGGTTTTCTGCTGAGCCACTATATTTAAATGTCACCTCAAATTTTGTCCATTTAGTATTTAGTCTATTTCCTAGGCTTCCTTTCTAGAGATGCTGGCATCTCTAAAGGATGACTCCATCCCACCCAGAGGCTGTCATTGCAATGCCTCCAGCCATCTGATGATGTGGTCGATGTGTTTTCATCTTGATCTAAAAAGCATTTCCATCAAGGAGACAGATTTTCTGAGGAGCCCTCTGCCCAGCTTTGTGGCACAGTGTTATTTGCATGTCACCATGAAGATGTAATCAGTCTTGAGTTTCTGGCTCTTTTACAGCTGTGATTTCTTTTAAAGACCTTTGAACGTTTCTGTTCAAAAAGTTGCCAAAAGCAAAGATTTAACCAGCATGGAAAACACTCCCACAAATTGTCCTTGTTTTACTTCCTGGAATCCTTGGGAAAAGGAACAAATTCAGTGGGGGGTGGTGACATTTTCTACCATCTCAGACTTGGTGGAACTGCAGTGTTTAGAGTATTTTATTAGTTGTGTGTAAGAGCATAGTTTTCAACATGTTGCTGTCCTGGTGGCATTGCCTGTGCTGTCTGCATGACTGGAGCTTAAATCTATTTACAGGATAGGACTCTACATGCCCTTCAAAATACATTCATGTGCCCCAGTGCTACAAAACCATCAAGTATGAGCTCAAATCCCACTGGCATCTCAGGAAGAAAGATTAAGCAGGTACTTCATGTTCTACCTAATGCAGAGCACCAAATATCTGATTATCCTTGGAGAAATGCTGCCAGGCAGGCTTGAACTGGGAAAGCTGGGTCACTGAGATAGAATGTCCCATTGCAGTGTGAAATTCCCAGGTGGTACAGGTTGGCTTGGTTCTCTTTGGAAAGTGTTGGTCTGAATCTGCCTGAGATGTCACTTGAAATTCATGAGCATCTCTTGCCTTCATTATTTGCATGAAATTCAAAGCCCGGGTGCGATGGGAAAGTGAAATTGTCTTCATGCTTCCTTGACCCCAGTAAAGGCAGATTGTCCTGAAGCTGACAAACGGGTTCGGATCAGATGTCAGAGCTGAATGAATGTAATGGGATTAAAGGTGGGGCTGCCAACAAGAAAGAGGGAATTGTCATTGTAGGCTCCCACACTCTTCTTCCTTCAGCCCACTGTCCACCAGGTATGTGAGCAATGCAGAGGCTGGGTGGAAAATGCATTGCTCCTTTCCCAGGCTGGTTTATTGTGTGGAGGAGCTGAGGTTTGTGGGCTCCATATTCCAGAGGTAAATGTGGCTTCTTGTGTCTGTTAGTTGGGATCAACTCTACCAGATTATGTTGATCTACGAAGGGTCATGTCCAGAGCAACACTGAGCAGGATTTGGCCTCCAAACTGCCCCAAAATACAAGCTCCTGACCTTTTTCTCTCCAAAAAGGCCTGATCTACATGAGCATCCTCAAGCAGGCAGCAGAAAACATGGGTTGAGAAGGGCATGGATGATTAAAGGTTTTCTTCCAGAAATGCAAGAGCTGTTGGGCTGCTTTGGTACCCTGGGGAGCTGGCTGGTTTTGGTGTGCAGGTCTGCTCTGCAGGGATGTGATCAACATAAGTTATGAGCTGTTGGGGCGCTGGAAGCTTCTTGTTTGGGTGTTTCTGCTTGATATTTACATACAAATGAGATGACGTCCGAGTCACATTGAGACAGAAAAGATGGAGATAACCATTTTGAGCAACTTTCTCTTGAGGTGGGTGGGTTTTGTCTTCTCAGCTGATTCATTTGGCTTTCACCACCACCCCCAGCCCAGACAGTGCTGCCAAGGAATGTCATTTATTAAAGAATAATTAGTGATCTACTACCTGCTGCTCACCATCATCTTGCTTTCCATTAGAAGAGCACTGCAGACATGGGGAGCCTGCATCCACCCCGCTCAATGCAGCCTCTGTGCTGGGAGAGAAGCAGAGGCAGATGCTCAACCAGTGGTGGGCTCATCACCATCCTGTTGGCATGGACAGACCAAGCCTGGCCGCATGGTTCAACTCATCCTCCAGCCATGGAGATGTTGGGGCAGGCAAGGCCATGAGTCAGCAGTGAAGCCCAGGAAGAGGAGTGGGATGGTGGGGAATAAATTACAACACCCGGTCCTTGGTGTAGCTTTCATGGGTTGAATTATCCTGCCCACACCCTGCACTGGTTTCAGACTGGGTGAGGAGAGACAGATTTCTCCAAAGGGCATTTCAGAGCAAGGTTGACTTTTGGCTGTGCCCAGGCAAGCCATGGGAAGAAAGGAGCCAGCAGGGCCAGCTGGTTTTCCTGGCATCCAGCTGTGCATCCAGCTGCAATGGGTACCACCATGGCAAACCCTTCCAGCCATGTTATAGAGACCTTTCAGTGGGTCAATGTCCATTGAAAACTGGCACCATCACAGAGAAAGGGGAGGAGGCAACCTGATCTCACCCAAATCCCAGTCTCCTAAGGTGAGTTTTCCCCTCCCTACAAGGAATGTTGGAGCAGGACATCCAGGCATGTCCTACAGACTCTGCTCTTTGTCTAAGTCCTCGTGTTGTAGGGAAGATGGGGAATTTTGGACACTACACTTGTCTCTTGCTCTTGTTTCAGGATTTCAGGGTTGGGATGTGGGATTATTTTCTCTTTGTTACTACCAGGGCTTGGCTCTCACTGATGTCTTTTAACAAGGGCCTGTCCGCTTTTCTGTTCTGTCTCCAGAGATCCCAGACAAGCGTGAGAGATCCCAAGTGAGCTGCACGTCCCAGAGCGGTTAGACATCCCGGTTTATACTGCATTTCCAGACTTCCTTCTGGCCATACTGGTCTCCGGATGGATTAAAGGTATGCAAAAGTGCAGGAGGAAGGAGAACAGACAAAGTCTCAAAAAATGACTTGTTAAAACTTCACTTCTTGTGAGCAACCAACCCCACCTGTTTGGAGAATCATGTTTGAGAACATATCCTTGCTTTTGTAATATCAGGGAGGGAACGAAAACCCATGAAGCAAAGCATGAATTATGCATGTAGTTTATTGAAGGTACAGCTGAAAGTCTGGAGTAAGCGAAGGGCAATCAACTCTGTTCACTTACACATGAAAAGCATTAAATGGATCTATCTGGTACACACACAGGAAAAACAACGCATGCATTTTACTACTGAAACATAAGGTGCTCGTCGGTGTGTAATTAAAATCCACTCTACCAAACCCGGTGTAGCAACTTGGAGCAATTTACATAAGCATTACCAACCCTCTCGTAAACAGGAAAAATTGGATTTTCTGGTGTCATTAAAGTTAAATAATAGCTGCAGCTCCATTGCAGACAATTAAAATGTGGCTTCTCTTTCTGAAGTTGGGATGACCAAAGTTGTCATCCTTTTGCAAGAGCTGCATTAGGGGGGGAAATAATCCCCGCTGGAAAGCAGTCAAGCAGGGAAGACTGATTCAGGATGATGTGTGAAGACAGGCATGGACTCTCTGAAGTGAAAACCTCACCTGGCTGGGACCATGGGGATGAGTTTCCCCCAAGGAGGAGATGCAAGAGAAGGTGGGCTTTGATCATGCAAAGAGTTCTTGGCAGAGTGCTTATCCTAATGGTGTGTGCATGGGCAGCGCATGGTTGTGTGATCCCTACAGCTGTCAGGAGGAAGGGGAATACTGTTTTACTGCAGAAATGCTGACTATATTAAAACACCATGTGTAGTCACCCTCCAGCCTCTACCGGGTTGTTCTGACCACACGCATGGCTGTGCTGTACCTGTTCCCAGCTCCGCACACCCCTGCCCCTGGAATGATGACGGCTCCCGGGCTGCACTGCTCCACACTGGTGCACACCACGTTCCCCAGGTTGCCCATGCCCGTGGCACACTGCACCCCATCCGCACCAGAGATCACCTCTCGCCCCACGCAGCTCACCACGCTCCTGGCCCCAAAGCCAGCCCCTACCCTGGGCAGACAATCCACGCTCCGGGTGCTAAAGCCGGCACCGGTGACACCAAAGGAAGAGACCACCCCTAACCCTGGACCGGCCGCTCCTGTCTTGACAGTGCATTTGCCTCCGATTCCAGATAGGGATCGACATTCCCCAACGGTGCCACCACCGCTGACCACGGCTGTGGGGGAGAAACAGGCTTGGTCAATCCCTGAGCAGCTAAACCCCAGCTTATAAGGAAACTCATAAGCTTAGAAGACTTGTAAGGGAATCAAGGGAGTGCTTCATTAGCTTACCTACGCTCACAGGGTTGCCGGTGCATATCCTGTTAGGAAAAGATATGTCTCAAAGATGTGTTTAAGGGAATATTCCTCAAATACACAAGCAAATAGAGGTGCTGCCCAGCCATTGATTCCTCAGAAACCCTGCAGGTACTTCAGGTTCTGGATAATCTGGTCTAGGTGAAGATGCCCCTGCTCATCACAGAGGGGTTGGACTAGATGAGCACTGAAGGTCCCTTCCAACCCAAACCATTCTATGGGTCTATGATTCAGCTTTTCTGTGCACCCGGGTGTGAGGTGCTGGTCCAATTGCCCACCAAATCACTGAAGGGTTGGATCCCCAAATCCCATAGAGACCTTAATATCCCATCTTCTTCATGCACCACAAGCAGGGCATCTGACTGCAGTGTGCTTGGTGAACTGTGATAGAGCTACCCTGGGAGCATGAAGAGGAAACAGGGGCAATGCTTTGTTCTACACCCATGGGGGGAAAAAGTGATGATGCTCCCCTCTGTGCACCCATGTGGAGCTGCCTACACCCAGCATTTCTCATTGCCCCCCTCTCCTCCTATTGGGTTTTACCAGCTATCGATACATGGTGCAGCCAGGGATGCTCCTACCTGCTCTCCTCTCCTTCCAGCAGTGTCCTGTAAGTGGCAATCTCAATGTCCAGGGCCAGCTTGACGTTCAGCAGCTCCTGGTAGTCTCTCAGCAAGCATGCCATCTTGTCCTTGGCTTGCTGCAGTGCAGTCTGCAGGTCAATCAGCTTCTGCCGAGCATCTTTGAGGGCGCAGTCACCCCTCTGCTCAGCATCACAGATGGCCGTCTGCAGAGCTGCAATCTGTGGGCAGTAACAGGCAAGAGGGTGGCCAGTGGGGATATTAAGAGGCATCTCCATAGGGTTGCTCATGTACCCCCTTGTTTCTCAGCTAGGGACTGACAGAGAGCCTAGGTTTAGCTTGGACACATGTTATGAGCAAGCTATTTAGCAGTAGCTATGGCAGTCTTCAAGGCTAGGTTGGACACATGTTCTGAACAAGCTATTAAGCAGTAGCAATGGCAGTGTTCAAGGCCAGGTTGGACAGTGCTTGGAGCAACTTGGTTAGTGTGAGGTGTCCCTGCCCATGGAATTAGATGAGCTTAAGGTTCTTTCCAACCCAAACCATTCTATGATTCTATGGAGGGGATCTGTTGGCTGCACTCTGGTAAGAGGCACACAGCAATCACTGCTTCTGTTAGAGCCAAACCAACTGGATTCTGCCTATTTACTAACTGGGAAATAAATCTACTTCTCTGTGTATCAACAGCAGAAGAGAACCTACAACCTACAAATACAGGCTTAAGATGGGAGGGGGGAGCTCTTTGCAGCTCAGCAAGGTGGGAGCTGGTGAGGATGAAGCCCTTTGCACATCCCGCTGCCCATGCAGCATTCAAGGCTTTGTCCTACCTGTTTCTTCACGTTGTCCGACTCGCACTGCAGCTTCTGGATCATCCTGTTCAGCTCAGCTATCTCGCTCTGGTTGTTCCTCAGGTCGTCACAGAACTTGCCCCTGCTGCTGTGGAGCTCCTCCAGCTATTGCATGGGGAGAGGATGACGTTAGAGTGCCCACATCACCCCTTCCAGGGAAGGTGGTGACGCTCCGGAGCTGCACTGACGTTGGTGCTATTGGGAAGCACCCAGGCATGACCTCAGCCCAGACAAGGCGACAGTTCCAGGTTGATCCTGGTCATTTACCCTTGGGGAAGGGGATGTGCACATCCTGATGGGTGTGCACAGAGGAGGCCTCTCTGAAGCAACACCGGGACCTGCTGTGGTCTGCTTTTACAGGGAAGCCTCAAACCACAGTTTTAAGACTGGTGGGGTTTTTGGCTTGACCTTCTTTACGGTGCATGAACACCAAGGGGTGGGTTTAAGTTGAGTCATGGAGGACAGAAATGGTTGGTCCTCAGAGCTCTCTTGGCCAAGAGATTTCATTGCCATTTATGCTGGTGGTGTGAATACTCACTCTGGTTTGGTAGAAAGCCTCCACTTCAGCCTTGCTCTTCTGGGCAATCTCCTCATAGCAGCACTCAACGCTCTTGATGATGCCTTCCATGTCCAGGTCCCGGCTGTTGTCCATTTGCACAATGACAGAGGTGTCACACAGCTGGCAATCCAGCTGAGCTCTCTCCTGCAAGACCCACTGCATGTCAGTCCCCTTCCCTCAACCAGCCCAAGCCAGGCATGCAGGGACCCCTGGCAAAGGGGGGTCTGCTGAGAAGGTGGAAGGTTGGGGAAGTTCTCCCATTAACACCCCACTGGGATGCTGGGTTCTCTGGGCGGGTAACTGGTTTCTAGCAAGAGCTGGGACCTGTCTTGGTGGCACAATATGGGATTGCTGCATGCAATTCCCTAAGGAAGGGTGGGGAATCCTGGTGGGGCAACTCGCTTCACTGCAATTTGGCATTTCTGGCTGTGTCAGCAGTTTTCTGGGGTGTGAAGCCCTCAGGGGTGGGTGCTTTGGGGCCCTTTGCCTACAGGCTGCTGGGAGGTGTTTGTCTGGAATAGTGGTAAATGCAAAGTGTCCCCTTATGTTTTAGACTTCAAACTTTCTATGTTTTAGATGAAAGTGTTACTTTCACCAAAATATTTTGACTACTATAGCTTAAAAAGTGAAGATTTGGGTTTTGAGGAGTAAGATGGTTCTGTGGTCCCCAGGGATGCTTTTGACTAGAATTTGAGGGGCTTTTTCATGCAAAAGATCACTCCCTTTGCAGCCAGCAATACAGGAGATAGCCAAGGATGCCCTTTGTCTCCCAAAAGTGTGTTCAATGGTGTTGTGATCAAATATATATATACAAAGAGATACAGATTTGGGGGATGCAATCCCAGGATTTGCAGAAAAGGCCCCATTCCCTGCTTTAGCTTTGGTGTGGGAGCTCAGGGGGCAGCAGATGATGCCTTGCCCCCAGGGCAGCACACAGGGAGCTCTTACCTCAGCATAGATGCACTTCAGGAACTCCAGTTGCTGCCTCAGGAGACCCACTCTCACCTCCAGCTCCTCCTTGGTCAGGTAGAGACAGTCCACATCCTAGAGAGACACCATGTGTGCAGTGAACAAGGGTGAAGAAACAAGGGCTTTTTGTTAGGTTTAGAGGAAATCTCACTATTCCCAGCCCTTAAACCATCTGTTTTTTGTTGTATGTGCTCACAACCTGACAAGGGTCCTCCAAGTTCACTGGGTTCCCTCTGTTGTGGGGCTACTTGATGAGGACTCAGTGTCATGGTCAAGGTGTCCCCCTTTCTCTCCCTGGCCCCACACTCAGGTGTTGCCTATGCTCCTGTTGCTCTCTGATGGTCCCATAGGGGTTGTCCCTTGTGTCACTCACCTTCTTGAGGACCACAAACTCATTCTCCGCAGCCGTGCGCTTGTTGATCTCATCTTCGTATCTGCAGGAGGAGGAAAGGAGAAGGGTGGGATGAAGAGCCCCGTCCCCATCACCCAAGCAGCCAATGCAGAGCATGGGGAGCGTGGTTAAAACCAGAGCCTCTCCCTGTTGCTTTGTACCTCCCTTTTGATTCTGGCTTTGTTGCTGTTCCTTCCCCACTGGGCTTTGTTCAGCAGTTTCAACCGGCCCATGCCAGCAGTGCTGGTGGCTGGAGTGAGAGGGCAGTAAATCAAGCCAAACCACTACAAATGCAAACCTCTGCACCTCAGTTAAAGGCTGGGGCTGCTTCTTCTGGCCCTGCTGCTTTGTGTGATGTTTTTCTGATGCATGCAGGACTCTGCTCTGAGTGTTCATGGGGAGAGTGGCCAAAATGCCCCAGGGGAGGTCAGGAGCTTGAGCAACCTTTGAAACTCCCAGGTGCAATGGGGAGGAAAGTCCGTGTGTTAATTGGGACCAAGTTAATTGGGACCTAGAGGGACTTTCACAACATGATTCTGGGAGTCTGACCTCCTTGGTGGTGGCTCAGAGAGAAAACGCATCCGAGATGCTTGATTGAAAGACCTCCGGAGAAAGGACTCCCCTTTTATCCTGTGCTGTATATCACCAACCACCAAGTGTCCTGGCTTGTGGCTTAGCAGACATGGGGAGCTATTAAGGAGTATCTGCAGCTTAGATTAAAAAGCCAATTCCCACATTCCCTCTGGGAAGAGAGAATGAACCCCAATGGAGACGATGTGGATAAAGCGTGGGGTGGAGACAAATAGGCTGAGGGTTTTGTGGGAATGGGGACATGAGATCTGGGGAAGCCACAGGCACTGATAATGAAGGAGGTTTGATATGGCAAACCACAGCGGTGTGCAGGAACATTAGGGAGAGGAAAAGCGGTTCCCTGTCCCTCTCCCTGAGGAAATACTGTGGTTGAAGAGCTCTCCCATCAGCAGCATCTGAGATGCAGCACGGGGACCCCAATAATGGAAACCAGCCCAGTACTGGTGTGCTCAGTCCTGTTCCCCCTTGCTGTGCCCCAGTTCCTGCACCCATCCAGTGCAATTGCATTGGCTCAGGAACAGGAGCAAACACCCGGGTCTGCAGCTTCTCCCTGGGTACTTACTTGCACTTGAACTCCTGGACCAGGTCCCTGAGGCAGCGCTCCTCGTTTTCCAGCCTCTCCCGCTCCCCCAGCACACATTCCAGCTGCTTCCTCAGGTTGCTGATGAAGTTCTCGAACACGGGCTCCAGGTTCCTCCTGGAAGCTGGGAGCACATACTGCTGCAGCAGCTCCCACTTGGTGGTCAGCACCTTGTTCTGCTGCTCCAGGAGCCGGACCTGCGTAAGCAAGAGATGCAAGAGTCACGCAACAGCCTCATCTTTCAGGCAAAGCTGCTTTGGGTGCCTCCACTTCCTAAAGGAAAAAGTAGAACCAGAATCAGCAATGCAAATGGTGAAGTGCTGGTTCCTCAGCAGCCTGAATGAGACCAACATCTTTTGGTCCCACCCAGGACTCGTATCACAGGCTGAGCAACGCTGATCCATTCGCTCTGTGTTGAGGCCCATGATCTATTGATCAAAGCTCAGCTCAGCCAAACACCACCCTGTGACAAATGGCTGGTGGAGGATCCACTGCCTCCTCTGATGGGCTGATTACAGTAATGATCCTTGAGCAGCTTTAAAAGCTCCATCCAGGGTCTCATTTGTATGTATCTGATTTAAACTCTAATCATGGGTATTTATCATGCCTTTCACTTCTAGAGTAAAGAGCTCTCAGTACCTCAGAACCTTTATGTATCATGAATAAGTCATTTTTCAAATGGGAGGAACAGGAGTTGCTCCTCTTACGTGGGTTTGGTTTTCCCAGCTGCAGAGCAATTCTCAAGGAAGATCAAGATCAAGACACAGCAAAGGTTTCTCTGCCATTTGAAAAATCATTTCCTATAACACATCTCTAAACAGCAATGAAACCCCTTGGCCTTAGCTAAGAAAACAACAATAGATTTTAGGAAATCACCAAATCATTTCATTCACAGAGTGAAGAAACAGAGATTTAAAATCGTTCTCATTTTAGCTAGAAGTCTTTTCATTTTAGATAGACATCTATCCTTGTCTTCTCATTTTAGCTAGAAATCTATCCAAAATCTATCCTTTTCTTCTCATTTTGGCTAGATATCTATCCTTTTCTTCTCATTTTAGCTAGAAATCTACCCTTTTCTCCTCATTTTGGCTAGACATCCCTCCTTCTACATCTCCTTGATGAAGCACAAACTA